>CAJFCO010009945.1:0-21769 GCA_904066015.1 Synergus gifuensis
TCGACCTCATCATCTTTTTATAATAGGATACACTCGAGTCTCTCAAAAGTTAACTTCCCCAATTTCTCGTTCTCCCAAATGTCAAGTCAAGTTTCTCTCAAATGTCAAGTCCGTTTTTCTCAAATCCCACTTGTAACCACTGCGCACGCGTTGCGTTCGTCATCTGATTGGTTGCTATTCGCGCGCAATTAAAAATTTTAAAATATATTATATTATACTTAATACGCATGCGCAATTGATGTGACTATAGAGGATAAAGAATTTCTTGACATTTGGGAGAACCTCTGGCAAAAATTTCTTGACATTTAGGAGACTCGAGTGTAAAAGAATATAAAAGACATTTATAATGTCTATGGTTATTTAGTTGAAATAACATTAATTGGCCATAAAAGGTTACCAGAAAAGGTTGCGCCAGTTGGACAGTAAAAGTGGCCTATCAAATAGAAGTATAGTAATCATGCCCTTCACCCTCTAAAGATGAAAGTGAATTCCAGACATGATAAAAGTGTGAAAATGTAGATTGTAAATGGGTTGTATCATAAATAAAGGGATCGTGATCAGGATGGCAGTTATGCATTGGGTAATGTGTTATTGTTGAATGGAACGCGCGTAACAGCCGATCTAACTGGAAAGACTCGGTGTAAACTCAAGTATACGTTGCCGTATCGATCGTTCCTACTGTATCTAGTGTAGCAATTCATCCGGCTAAACCGGTAGTCACGAGAAGTCATCTCCTTGGTTTCCGATGCTATCACAGCAACACCGAGGAGAGTTGACAATGATAGTATGTAATGTAATCCTCCACTTCGTAATACTGCCATTTATCATATCTAAGTACCATCCTCACTGCCCCGATCATAGTTTTCATGATAAGATCTCGAGATCACGAGCTTCGACTGTCAATGACAAGAAATACTATTCTTTTTTCTAGGAACTCCACATTTTATCAGAAGCACGTAGATATATGAAGTCTAATGTTTACAATGTAATGGAATTTTAAAGCGACGAATACGCTGTAATAATTCAGGACAAATGAATTTACAGACTGGTACAGAATTACAGACCGTTGAAGAAGATATAGGTTTGCATTCGCTCCAAGAAACGAATCGGTAATGGAATATGGTGGAATATGGTGGAATATGATATACGGTTTAAGACTCTCGTCGTCCCTTCTGCTTCCTCACCTCTTTCTTTGCAACTTGTATTCCATTTCTATTTTTTGGAATACATGCACCTAGATCTATCAGGACGAATAGTAGATCCTTCGTAGGTACATCGACTACATTGTTAAGACCCGATTGTGCAAAAGTAATTACGTCCACTTGCACTCATTGCTCTATCATTAGTATTTTATGGATTTATTTTTTTATTGCCTCGTAAATCATATTCCTCGGTTATAGATAACCTTTTAACGCTTGAGGTTTAACAATCTTTGTAAGGTAGAAAGAGTTATTCAATAAACGACTTTAAAATGACGTTAGGAAGTATTTTTAGACCTTAGCTGAGACGAGAAGTATTTGGGTCAGTAAGCTTGCTTTTGCAAAGTCTTTAGAAACAGTAATTTTTAATTTTGTGGAAAGATTTCTTGCAAGTCTGTAATTATAAGTATCTGAAAGAAATCTATAATTATAGCAGTTAGTAGTAACTGCGATATCAGTTTTGATAATGATAATGGAAACCTCAAGTGCGAATTGCCGGAGCTGAACACACGGTCCAGGCTTAATTGGTCCAATTTCGAGGATCAGCCAAAATTTGGCCCAGTGGCGGCACATTACTGGACCAAGTGACATTTTTTACCTAGTGTTGGTCCGACAATGGCAGCCGAGCTTCGGCAATACTTTTTTTGCCGAAGATATAAACCGTAAGCCTAGTTTCGAGTTGCAAACCGGACTCTTACAAGCATTCATCCGAGTGTCGCTAGAACAATGAACTGCTCTGTTCGCTACGCATAGCATAAGTGCATGTTCTACTATGTGCAAAACCATGTATGCATGCAGAATGCAACTTGCATCTGCGCCACTATAAAACCAATGCTAATTTCCATTGCAGACCTACAGTTTCCAGTCTGCAATTCTGCAAAACATAAAAAAAGCATTTAACTTTATTTCATCATGTTTAAAAGAAATTTAAAAAAGAAGAATCCAAGCATTGCTAAAAATATTTCACAAGGGATACAAAGATGTAGAAATGAATGTTGAAGGTATCTTAGAAATGATAACTGAATGCACATACGTACGGATGTGATGATGCATGTATAACATTATATGTATATATAGAGTCATATATGGTAGTATACACATCACACATATTACATATGCATTTTACTCGCATACACTCTTTTATGTGGGTGGTATACATCTGACGCGCCACGGAAATGGGCTGAACATATCTTCAGGCTTGGTTCCTACATTCGTTCCGTGGTGCTACGTCAGTTTTTTCACAAGAAAACATGCCGATGGGCAACAAGAAAGGAGTATCGCTTTCTCGAATAAAAAATGATAAAATAAAAATGAAAATGAAGAAATAAACTGCCAATTATTACACTCGGGGCATCACACGTCGCCGTATTTCCTGTATCGCTCTGCCAAGATCTTTTACGCTTCAAACTGGATCATAATTTTCAAATTGAGTTTTTAATTTAATTGTGTTTCGCTTTAAGAAAAATCTTATCTTGACGTGAATGCAATCTAAAATGAGAGAAAAAAGAATGTATAAAGTCAGTTAAATCCTTTAAGATACCGACGTCTGTTTCAGAATTAATTTTCAATAAATCAAGCACCCGCACCTCTCGCATTAGTATGTGCATTCTAAGACGCTGTCGTCGCGCCCATCGATGAGTTGAGGTGCCGTTATTGAAATTTACTCTTCTTTAGACTCTAAAATACACGAATCTGTTTGAATTCTTGTTTATATTTACGTATATATGTATATGATAGGTAATAAAAGCTAATCTTCTCATAGTATAGCGCCATGCACACGTTTACTATAAACCTGTGCGCCTAATTAATGCATTACACGACTAGCATTTGAAATTATTTCGATCTCACATGCATACCCGTCATTCTCATAATAATGCGTGTCTATTACTCGCGTGTTGTAAGGCTATGGTGTCGGCATGAATCAGCTGAATGCCATACTTTGAGTATTTGATACCTATATATATATATGTATGCATATACGCACTTATGCTTTGCATACTGAAATACCTAAATCGTGTGGCTAATGTTCCTATATTTGCATTTCAGAAGGGTATTTACTATTATTCAGTTGTAAGATTCAAATATCCTCTAATTTATGTCTATAATTTAATATTCATTAAATAAATTCATCTTTGGAAGATTCATTATACGAAATTGTAATATTTCTATCATTTTCGTTCACAAGTTACTGACCAGCTCAACTAAAACCTTCGGAGAGCTTGGTGTTTTCTATTATGCGGCTCGTTTATTTATAGATTGCAGACAGTGTGCCGAAATGTCGCGTGTCTTGCTATATTTTCATCACACGCATATATTATGCAAATTAATTTCTCTCGCCTTCATTATTTTTATCTAATGTGTGTCGGAATAAGATTGTGTCCCAGAAAAAAATATAGCAGTTCTTGTTACATTAGCAGCACTCGACTTTTTATACTAGTGAAAATCATTTGTAATTGAGGAGAATTCAAAATGAATTTAAGAGTTTGACATGCTGTTTTCTAGCTTGTCGGGAGAAATTTCGTTGAGTGAGAGTAAAATCATTTGATCTGAATTACATACTGTAGCCTAATAATGTTTCAAAGACTAATTCCGTGAGATAGGTAGTCAATTCCATAAATCTTGAGAAGCAGCGACGTCATGCCGTTAAATGACGTAGATGGACTACCTGTTCCTAACTTGTTTCATACCAGTTTTCTATCGGCGCCAACGTTCCCGCGAACGTACTGCCTGCCTCTACTTCTCTATACGTGGATTGTCGCATAACTTTGAGTTTCAAGACTTGCGCTATTTTCTTATTATGCAATGAGGCTTCCGAGAATATTTGATACTAGAGACTCGGCCACCTTCTACTCGAAGTCTCGACATCACTCTAATGCACTTAACAACATATACGTGCTTGCACTCACAGAGTACACATTTCAATTTTACTTTGTACAACTCCTTTCCTGTAAATTCAATAAATATAGAGAAACACATTTCCAGATGATTTCATCAAATTCTCACATGTCAGAGAAGTCAGGAAAATCAGAGAAATGTCAGGGAAAAAAAAAGTTTGTCAGGGAAGTCAGGGAAATGCGAGTAGTTGTCAGGGAAAATAGAAATTGATATTTATGTTAACTATGTTATTTTTGTTGTATTACATCTTTTATAATTTATTTAACAAATTTTAGAAACTATGCAAAGATTTCGAAGGATTATAAATAATTTCCAGGAATTATTTGAAACTCTTTGGGTTTATAATGATTTCAAGAGATTTTCAATAATTTAAAAAACTTTTAAGAGGTTTATAGGAATTTAAAGAGATCACAAGCGATTTGTGTAATATTTAAAAGATTTAGTTGAATTTTCAAAGGACTTCATGAAATTTTAAGAGATTTTTATTAGAAAGTTTAGGAAATTCAAAGAATTTTAAGGAATTTTAAAGTTCCTTGAGAAATTTTAAAGGATTTCACGAGATTTTTATGATTTTCTACAGATTTTGTGAAATTTTAGGGGAATTTTGAAAAGTTTTCTAAAATTTTTAAAGTTTTTTACGTATTTTAAGGGATTTTAAAATTTTTCGTCGAATTATAAAGGATTTTAAGAAAGTTGGAAGAGTTTTAAGAAATTTTGATTTTTTAAAAATGATTTTAAAGGATTTGATTGGCATTTTGAAGAATCTCACAAGATTTTTATGAATTCTAAAAGATTTTGTAAAATTTTATAGAATTTCAAGAATTTTAAGAGATCTTTACGTATTGTAAGGGATTTTAAAGATTTTCTCGAAATTGTAAAGAATTTTAAGAAGTTTGTAAAAATTTAAAGAAATTTTGACATTTTTAAAATGATTTTAAGGTATTTAAATATTCCTCGTGAAATTAAAAAAAATTTCAAAAATTGTTTTTGATTTTTAAAGGATTTTGAGAGGCTATTGTTTTCAAGAATTTTTTTTAGAGATCTTAATGTATTCTAGGGAATTTCAAAGTTCCTTATTGAATTTTAAAGGATTTCGCGAGATTTTTATGATTCGTAAAAGATGTTTTGAAATTGTAAAGGATTTCATGGAATTTTAATGGATTTCAAAGAATTTTAAGGGATTTCAATAAGTTTTCAATAATTTAAAAATATTTTGACGCATTTTAAGAATTTTAAAAGATTTTGAAGTTTTTTCAGGAATTTAAAGGATTTGAAATGATTTTGAGGTATTTTAAAACAATTAGTGAAAATTTAAGGATTTTCCTGGAATTTTAAAGGATTTCATGAGATTTTTATAATTTTTGAAAGATTTTGTGGAATTTTACAAAATTTTAAGAGATTGTTACGTATTTTAAAAGATTTAAAAGTTTTTCATGGAATTATAAAGGATTTTAAGAAACTTGGAAGAATTTTAAGAAATTTTGATTTTTTTAAAAGTGTTTTTAAAAGATTTTAATGTTCCTCATTGAATTTTAAAGAATTTCACGAGATTTTTATAATTTTAAAGTTTTTGGGGAATTTTGAAAATTTTTTAAATGTTTTTTTTTACGTATTCTAAGGGATTTAAGTATTTTTCGTGGAATTATAAAGGATTTTAAGAAACTTGTAAGAATTTTAAGAGATTTTAAAGAATTATAAATATTCTCGTGGAATTTAAAAAAATTTTAAAAGGCTTGTAAGAATTTTAAGAAATTTCAATTACTTTAAAGTGGTTTTAAAAAATTCCTCATGGAATGTTAAAGGATTTCACAGAATTTTTATGATTTGTAAAAGATTTTGAAAAAGTTTAAAGAATTTCAAGAGGTTTTCAAGAATTTTAAGAAATCTTTACGTATTTTAAGGAATTTAAAAGTTTTTCCTGGAATTCTAAATGATTTTAAGAAGCTTATAAAAATTCTAAATAATTTTGACATTTTAAAAATGATTTTAAGGAATTTTAATAGTCCTCATAGAATTTTAAAAAATTTCAAGTCATTTTTGATTTTTAAAAGATTTTGGGAGATTTCTTATTTCAAGAGTTTTTTTTAGATAGATTTTAATGCACTTTATGGAATTTTAAAGAATTTCACGAGATTTTTATGAGTTGTAAAGGATTTCATAGAATTTTAAATATTGTATAGTGGAATTTTAAGATATATAAAGATGTTTTTAGGAATTTCAAAAGATTTCAGTGCGAATTTTGAGAGATTTCAATAGTTTTCCAATAATTTAAAGAAATTTTTGTGCATTTTAAGAGATTTTAAAATTCCTCGTGGAATTTAAAAATATTTCACGAGATTTTGAAAATGTTTTATGGAATTTTGAAGGATTACAGGAAATTTAGAGAGATTTTTAGGAATTTTAAAAGATTGTGAAGTTTTTCTTGGAATTAAAAGAATTTCAAAGAATTTTGAGAAATTTTAAAAGATTAGTGAAAACTGAAGGGATCTCATGAAATATTAACAAATTTGAAGAGGTTTCGTGGAATTTTAAGACGTTTCTAGGAATTTCAAGAAATTTAAATAAATTTTAAGAGATTTTTCAAAAGTTGTTGTAAATTCGAGAGATTTTTACGAACATTAAATGTTGTGAAGAGATTTTAAACAAAAGATTTAAAGTGATATTATACGAAATTTTTGAAAAATTTCAATAGTATTATTATTGAAATTTCTTACGTATTTTTAATACTTTTCTATCAGGGAAATTTGTCTGAAAGTAAGGGAAAAGTCAGGGAAATGTCAGAGAAATTGAAAAATTGAATCTTGTGGCCACCCTGAAATTTCAAATTTCGAAATTATAAAAAAGTCTGTATTCCGTTTTATAGTGACTATATAATTCTTTATTTTTCATTACATAAAATATCGGGTTTAATTTAAAAAGGGGATCCTTTCGCCATAAAAATCAATTAATTTTTCTTGCTTTCCTTGGTGAATTGCGCGAATCGAAAGTGTTATTTTGATACAGTCTCGTTATTTTTTCGAAAGTTAGTTCTTTGATTTCAATCAATTGCTCTCAATAACTCTCAACTCGTAAGACTTATCAGATTGGTTGAGTGCAGGGGCCGTGGCAGGATCAAGTTTTACCGCTTTAAAATAACAATAACAGTAATGATGGATGATGCTAACTATAAAAAAATCTTCACGTGTGACGATTGACGTAAAGACAATTTTGATATCGCTTCCTCATTAAATAAGTCAAACCGTAGACTTTTTGGTGCTTAATTCGGAAGCATTGTATTGAGAAACCATATAGTTTCCGGAAATAGGGAAGTCTTTTGTTCAACGACGATAGAGTTCTAGTAGGGTAGGACGAAAAGGGCCAACAAGGGCAGCCTCCGCCACCATGCTCCATAAGGCAGCCTTCAGGGCTTCAAGAGAACACCAGAGAATTATATCCTTATTGTATGTTAATCGTACTCTCGTGCTTCTCGCACGAGTCTCTCTTAAAAATATCTAGCGATTCTCCGATCTCTCTCCTCTTCTAGTGTACTTCTCTACTGATGGTAGAATCCCATAGAATTTTATGGCTTTTGGAACACAGTGGAGCGACTCTCTGTTTTCAAGAGATGTGGCGTCGTTGCTTTTCCTCTTTGCGTTATTTTATAAGTTTGACAATAATAACCTTCTTCTCATGTCCTGCTATGAAAATAATAATCGATATATGTAAATTGTAAAACCTGCATCAAATCCCAATCTTATATTAACAGTAATAATTGAAATACCTTCAAATGAATGTCATAAAACTGAAACGTAATATGAATGAATATTCTGAGACGTAGTTGATGGTGACATTCATTTTGCAAATGATTAAAAATTAAATAGATAGAATAACACATGAATTGTGGTCGTTTGTGATTACATTTCGACGTTTGACGGTTAAACGCGGTCTCATTTACGTGGTTTCAATTTGGGCACTGAAACATTACGACGCTCATAAAATAACTTTTTGCATCAACCCCTTCTCTCTTCCCAGCCTCCCCCGCTCCTAGGAAGCTCGTGGGCAGCGGCTTGTTAACAGTTATCGTACATTATCGTCGGTTGCTCAAGTCTCACCAAAGAAAATGACTTGTTTATTGTAGGTGCGAAACAATATTCCCCGGACGAAAGCCTCTCTCGACTCTGCGCGGGTTGGTTATTAAGAAAAATTCTCCCTGGCTTTTAAAGCTTTTAATGAACGGAAGTGCGGTGCATTTTTCACCATGTTGCAATGTCGGGATTTGCGGTACCAAGGTTTAAGAGATGTGTGGACATTTCAAAAATAAAAATAGGCAATTCATAGGTTTTCTACCATAGACTTGTTCAATATTCAAATCTTCATTATGACAGCTTCATTCATATGATAATTTCTAGATTAAATAAATGGGGTTTGAATTTCAAGTTCATATTACTAGCCAGCGGTGACGCGCAACCTCAATATCGATCCCACAGTAATTGAGTTCGTATGTTCAAGAATATCCCGGAATACTCTCCACTCATTATTTTCATCCCACTCGAAAATATTCATTATTAGCGAGACTTTCATCGAAAATGAAGCAACTAACCGTTTCTATGATATATGGATTTTTTCAGTGGATTATTAAAAGTATGCAAGTAATATAAAAAAATGTTAAGTGGTGATTATTCTGATTGGAAGGGTTATTCTTTCAAAGAGTATTCTCATGTTTTGGTCCTACGTAGGCGGTCGACGAAAAGGGAAATAAAATGAGAATTGTTGCCATCTGTTTAGTGGGATCCGATCGAAGTGACAGTCGTTTATGCCCAGTTGGGAGTCGGGATTAATTGGCAGTCGTAAATAATCCCCGTAATCGGTGGAGGATCAAAACCAATGGACCACACCGTAGTGTGGCTCTAAAGTTTAAAGGATGGGAATGGCGAGAATAATATATATTTTCTGCCGTCCAATTCAACTTCCAGCTGACCATCCTTTCGTCGTTGAAAACGAGATTCGAAGATAACCTACTTACGCTTTAATGCACTTACATCCGGTCTATTACTCGTGTGCACAGTTGCTCATCCTAAACACATGTTCGTTCAGGAAAGGAACCTTAAATTTATTAGACAATTATAATAAAGATTAGACTTACTTACAAAGAAAAGAAACGTTTAAATTATACAGTAAGACATTATAAGTTAAAATTAAAATTTTCATTACTTGATAATAAATATGCAATTTTTCTGTTTCAGGTAAGTAACCAGATGTTTGATCATAATTCTCTCTATTCAGTGTAATTGGTAAGTGATTGCAAAGTAATACATGGTCAAGGGCCTATGAATTATTTATAACTATAACCAACACTTGTGCGTAAGCTGCAATAGCTGATCGATGACTCTCATTACACTCGTGCATAATTGATCTATCAGTCATCAGTTCATCACGACTAGAGATGAAGTTACTTTCGTTACTTCAAATCAATTTCAAATAACTACTTCCAAGACTTTGTGTTTCTTTAAAAATTGTTAGAAAATTTGTCTTTCATTCTCAACTACCTCACGGAGAAAAATGAAGTGTTAGTTTAACTATCTGGAGTGTAAAGCTGACTATACTGCAGTTTCAACTATAGGACAGCCCTCTAAATAGTATAACCTAATATCCGCCGAGTGTTAAAAATGGGCTGTCAGCTTAATTATTCCAGCGTGTAAGTTTTATAATCCTGGAGTGTAAAACTGAGTACTCGCGAAATGTTAGCTTGATTATCGCGGAGTTTAAACTTGATTACCCTGGAGTTTTAACTTAACAATCCAAGAATATTAAAGCTGAGTATATTAAATAGTTAAAACTATTATATTAAGATATAAAAATAATTCTCTCGTATAGTAAAAATTTATTTTCATGGAAAATGTTTTAAAAATAATTACAAATTAATTACAAATTAATATTTGTAATTAATTTGTAATTATTTTAAAAACATTTTCCTACTCGATAGTTATTTTGGAATGAAGCATAATTAATTAAATGTAAATAAAAAAACTCAAATTTTATTTTATACATAGTTATACTGCACTTCTTGTTACAATGTACATTTTTGTTGAATATTTATATAAAAGAACTGGTCGATAATTTGATAAATGTAATTTGTTGACAACAATTTTTTTTGAAGTTTTTTTAACTTCGTAAGCAAAACCATGTTCCCAAAATCCTACAGTATTAAAAATTTCGCAGTAAAAAAAAATATCATTTTTCGATGAAATTAAAATTTCATTGATTTTTCCAAAGATTGGGAACTCGTCGCCTTCTTCAATGCAAATTACGAAATTACATTTATATTGTGGAACGTCGACTCGTCATATTTCCTAAAACAAAAAGAACCGAAAGAATCGAATATAAAACCAAACAAATTAAGTAATATGATTAAGTTGATTAAGTAATATATATTATACTTGATTATACTTACCGATTCACAAGGACAATAAAAAACGAACACAAATTGACAGAAGGCACATATAAGAGACAAGGCACGAGAAGACACAAGAAGACACGTAAGGTTATGTTCTAGACTTTTACCAAAATTGGCGAGAGCGGTGCGCCGACGCGTGGTACCATAATGGTCACGTGATATTTCAATTTTCGCACATATTTCGATTAACTATCTCAGAGTGTAAACCTGACACTCTGAATATATTCAAACAGACTATAAAATGATTGTTAGTCTGACTATTCGGAAAAAATTATGAATAGTACTTGGTACTATCCAGAGTTTTAAGCTGACTGCCTAAATTTTAACACTCCAAGTTTAACACTCCATTTTTCTCCGTGCTGCTCTATTTAGAAAGTCTTTATATATATCATGAATCCTTGGAAACAAGAGTTTGTTTGAAAAATATCTAAATATTTGACATTATGACTATGAGAATCGGTTCGGTGGATATTTTATTGCCGTGAAGCAACTCTCAAGGGATCTTCTCTAGATGATCGTCTTCAAGTCGGTCATTATGTACTTGGTAAATTGAACAATTGCTAACAATGTATAAAAGTACTCTCAAACACCTCGGACGCGCGCCTTTATCTTCCCACGCGCTGATTAAGTAATTGCACTTAGTATCGATTAAGTACCATTGAATTCAATTAAGATCTACTACAATAAAAATGTTTGATCATAATCCTGAACAAATTAATTCAGTTTGAAAAGATAGTACAAAGTTTAAAGTCGGTATTAAGGATTATGCTTTAAGATGCAACTGAAGCCTGATAAGGGATGCTAATAGAATCACGAAAATGGAGAGATCATAAGCTTGAGTAACTACAATTTGCAAAACCAGGAAATTGAATCATAAAGTGTAATCTGTTTCCCTTTCTCATGTTTTATTGAATCAGCTCTGGAGCAAGAAGCTCAATTGACTGCATTATGGGAATGTTTCACTAATTACTTTGCTGTAAGAACAAAATTTGAATTACATTACGAATCATTTATAGAGGTTAGTCAATGTCTCGTTAAGGCACGTACCAAACCAAAAACAATGATAGATGTGTTGATGAGTCATTGGACAATGAACTCCAATTGCGATATAAGTATAACTCACTTCCCTCTCTGATTCTCGTGAAACCATGCACATCAGCGTAATTAAATCGTCCATCCCTCGTCACCGTTTTTGTTGAAGCCGCGCATACTCGCAATTTAATTAGTCTTGCTACGGTTTCTGCACAGACAAGCAATTGGTAACAGGAGTTGGTTTTGTAGATTCGATTGGCAGCTAACCGTTTGGAGAATATTTGTGTTCTATCTCTCCCCTTTTCTCTGATTGTATACCAGTCAACAGTCAGCACTATCACTTTCCGGCTCGTCGCGCGTGACAGAGCAACGGCAACGGTAGTCTGACCAGCCACGGAATATGCAAAGCATAGTTCGTTACAGGATCGCATAAAAGTTCGTCTAATGCCGCTTCGTCGTCTAGGGAACAACTTGGCTTGCAAAGGCAGACCAACAACCAAACGTCGCCGTGCCAGGGACCGTTGATGGTAATTACTTGTTGCAAAACAGAGACACGACATTCGTGACCCTGCGACCTCTTCTAAGACTCGCCCGGAGTTTCAGAGCGTGGAAAGGGATCGTCGAGGTCGAATTTCGATTTCGACGAAGATCAAGATCTCACCTTAATTAGAGAGAGGAAACGAGAGGACGATATACGGGATCCAGCCTTCCTTGCTAAAGCCATCTGGAGTCACAGTGCTAAACAGCTGATCGCATGATTCCAGTGAAAAGCATTCCAACCATACCTGAATCATGCAACTAACACTAGGGTCGGATTCGGATACAAGATTCATGTTACCTAAGAGGAGTCTATCCTACTGGATAACTGTAACACTGAAATCAAACTCTAGTGCTTAATTTGACTGCAAGTTTCCCACGTGTGATGGGAGTTTGGATATAAGACTTCAAATCACTTTTAGTCTCATATTCTTGCATAAAAAGTATGTAATTCCTTCTTCAGTATTCCGAAGTATCGTCAGATCCATAAATGCACATCCGAAGTTTCAGTTGAATGCGAAAGTAAAGAACGTACGGTATTAAGAGAAGTAATGAAAATAAAAAAAGGAAGAAAGGGGAATGAGGAATTGAGGAAGGTGAAAGGAAGATCAACCTGCAAGATCTCTTGCAACCATTTCCACGAAGAATTCGTTCTCTACTCGGGCAAGTCCACTTTCGTCCGTCATGCTTCAGGTTATAGCTAGCGATGCACTCTATGAATTCAATTATGCGAACGACCGATACATATTCATGGTTGAATTCATTTGCTGGGAACCTTCAGGGTAACTGCGTCTCATCACGCTGGTCCACTCCTTTTTCCTCAGATTCTTCCTGTTCCCAGTCACATCTATTCTTCTCGTAGTTTGAAAACTTGGTAGTCACAAAACCATTTAACTTTTAGAAATTTTACATTTTTATGGAAAATGTATTTTCAAAGAGGAGAAACAGTGATGAGATGGCGCAGTACAAAGAACCTTCTCTCTCTTCCTTCAGAAGTCCAGGAAGGTCAAAGGACGAAAGGAACCACCGTGGGATCCATGGTGAGATAACCATAGGCCACGAGTCTTGAGACGAGCCTCCAAGCTTGAATCCTGATGTCGGTGTTATACAAAACCCACGAATGTATGAATCCATTATTACGCAACAAATGACATGTCATGCAAAACTTTCTCTTATAATGCGTTGAAAAAGTTCCTTCAACGGAAATTCTGGAACCAACATTTCCTAATTTTGTATGTGTGAGATTTTTGTTTTGGAGATCTCGAAAAATTCCGATTCACTTCACTTAAAATTCACTTCACTTAAAATCCCTTGAATTCTTTTGAAATTCGTTGCAATTTCTTGCAATATTTGAAATCTGTATTGAGTTACAGTTATATCTATATTAAGTTCTTGAGATCTTGGAAAATCGGGTGCAACCCTTTTTGAAATTTTTTAGAATCGTGTTAAATCCCATATTCAGGGTGGTCACATGTCAGGGAAGTCAGGGAAATGTCAGGGAAATGCGAGTAGTTGTCAGGGAAAATAGAAATTGACATTTACGTTAACTATGTTATTTTCGTCGTATTATATATATATAGTTTTTATAATTTATTTAACAAATTTTAAAAACTATCCAAAGATTTCGAAGGATTATAAATAATTTCCAGGTATTCTTTGAGATTCTCTGGGTTTCTAATGATTACAAGAGATTTTCAATAATTTATAAAATTTTTAATCGCGGTTCCTAGGAATTTTAAAGGATTACAAGAGATTTGTATAATATTTAAAAGATTTAGTTGAATTTTAAAAGGACTTGATGAAATTTTAAGAGATTTTCAAGGAAGTTTAAGGAATTTAAAGAATTTTATGGAACTTTAAAGTTCCTTGAGAAATTTTAAAGGATTTCACGAGATTTTTAGGATTTTCTAAAGATTTTGTTTAATTTTAGGGAATTTTGAAAAGTTTTCAAAAATTATAAATGTTTTTTACGTATTTTAAGGGATTTAAAAGTTTTTCGTGGAATTATGAAGGAATTTAAGAAACTTGTAAGAGTCTTAAGAGATTTTAAGGAATTAATAAATATTCTCGTGAAATTTAAAAGGATTTTAAAAAGCTTGTAAGAATTTAAAAAAATTTTAATCACTTTAAAGTGATTTTAAAAATTCAAATTTTCCTCATGGAATTTTAAAGGATTTCACAAAATTTTTATGATTTATAAAAGGTTTTGTAGAAATTTAAGAAATTTCAAAAGGCTTTCAAGAATTTTAAGAAATCTTTACGTATATAAAGGTTTTTCGTGGAATTCTAAAGGATTTTAAGAAGCTTGTAATAATAGTAAGTAATTTTGATATTTTAAAAATGATTTTAAGGAATTTTAATAGTCCTCATAGAATTTAAAAAAATTTTTAAGCGGTTTTTAGGAATTGTAAAGGATTACAAGAGATTTGTATAATATTAAAAATATTTAGTTGAATTTTAAAAGGACTTGATGAAATTTTAAGAGATTTTTAAGGAAGTTTAAGGAATTTAAAGAATTTTATGGAATTTTAAAGTTTCTTGAGAAATTTTAAAGGATTTCACGAAACTTTTTTGGATTTTCTAAAGATTTTGTGGAATTTTTAAAAGTTTTAAAAAATTATAAAAGCTTTTTTTATGTATTTTAAGGGATTTAAAAGGTTTTTGTGGAATTATAAAGGAATTTAAGAAACTTGTAAGAATTTTAAGAGAATTTCAAGAATTATAAATATTCTCGTGGAATTTAAAAAGATTTTAAAAAGCTTGTAACAATTTTAAAAAATTTTAATTACTTTAAAGTGATTTTAAAGAATTTAAAATTTCCTCCTGGAATTTTAGAGGAGGATTTCACAGAATTATTATAATTTATAAAAGATTTTTTAGAAGTTTAAGGAATTTCAAGAGGCTTTCAAGAATTTTAAGAAATCTTTACGTATTTTAAAAGATTTTAATGTTTTTATTCTAAAGGAATTTAAGAAGCTTGTAAAAATAGTAAGTAATTTTGACTTTTTAAAAATGATTTTAAAGAATTTTAATAGTCCTCATAGAATTTAAAAAAATTTCAAGTCATTTTTGATTTTTAGGAGATTTTGTGAGATTGTTTATTTCAAGAGTTTTTTTTTATAGATCTTAATGCACTTTAGCGAATTTTAAAGAATTTCACGAGATGCTGAAAATGTTTTATGGAATTTTAAAGGATTTCTGGAAATTTTAAGAAATTTTTAGGAATTTTAAAAGATTTTGAAGTTTTTTGAGGAATTTAAAATACATATTTCAAAGGATTTTGAGGAATTTTAAAAAGATTAGTGAAAATTAAAGGAATCTCATGAAATATTAACAAATTTGAAGGGATTTCATGGAATTTTAAGATGTTTCTAAGAATTTCAAAAAATTTCAATGAATTTTAAGAGATCTTTTCAAAAGTTCTTGTAAATTCGAGAGATGTTGACGTATGTTAAATATTGTCAAGTGATATTAAATTTCAAAATATTTAAAGTGATATTATACGAAATTTTTAAAAAATTTCAGTAGTATTATTATTGAAAATTTATACGTATTTTTAATACTTTTCTGTCAGGGAAATATGTTTGAAAGTCAGGGAAATGTCAGGAAAATTGAACAATTAAATCTTGTGGCCACCCTATGATCTTCAATATCTCATGATATTGAAGATCATGACACAAAATCGCACCCTGAGTTACTGTCATTTAGACTTGCAAGAAAGTCCACATTTTCTATCTATAAAGGAGAACTGCCAACTGAAATTCTAATACCTATAAATCTTGTAAATCTCACGTCCTCGTTGAATTCATAGTCTGAAATTACGAGAAATTTGGTATTTTATATCGAATGTTGTTCGTTCTAAGCTCTTAATTGTAAAATTGGCGTGTTCCCTAGTAAGAGTTCCTTCCCAACTTCGAGAATGTCGCGTTACTTTCATTTCAATCCAATTTCTCGATAGTTATCATTGCTCTTGCATAGCTAGTGCTATTTCCACGTGGTTCTCACGAACGATGACACCGAATGCAAACGGACACGAAGTGGATCGAAATCGGTCAGGGAAACTGGAACAACATGGTTGCAATGGTGGGTCGCCATAAGACCTATAAGATCCCATCGACAATCCCATCCACCGATTGTATTGAATGGCTCTGAACTTCAATAAACTATCATAGTGTGGAGATCTGTCACTAAATTTAAATTCAAAGGGAGATTGCATCTAATCGGTTAACTTTAATGTTTTGTTGCATCATTACAATTTAGTGATTCTATTATTAGAAGACTATATATTAAGATTTATTAACAAAGGACAATTGGAAATATGAGAGAAAGAGATTCACTACCTAAAATTTAGGTTAGTTTAGAACCTTTCTATTAAATTAATATACCATGTACCTATTTCTTTATACAGCTCGAAACGGATGTTTCAGTTTGTAAAATCATCGATTAAATCGCGGCTTTTAATATAATACCTATCGAACATGGAATCTTGTTAAACTAATATACCGCGACTGAAAACTGGAATAGCGCTAATGTTGATTCAGTAAAATTCACAAAACAGTGCATATACTTATTGCTTGATAATTATAGACACTGTACTGTAGAGATATAGATACTGTATCCGGAAAGCTTATATTTCAATACACGAGAGTCGAGTTACAAAGATTTTTTTATGTTTCTTTAATCACTAGAATTGAGTTACAAAGATATGGTTATTAAATCGCATGGTAATATTCGAAAGATGTTATTATAAAGTTTATCTTGGCAGCTTAAGAATAATTCGAGTAATAATTAGATTTTTGTTAAATTCCGTTTCACAAGAATTTACGGATGTGAATATATCAGTATGCATAGAAGATTGTTGCAAAATGAAGGTAGAATAAAGTAAAGAAAGTGATGGGATGGTATAACATAAACAAGTCTGAGACTAAGCAAAATAAGTCTCGATCCTGCTTCCACCTTGGCAATTCCTTCCTATCCTTCCTCTTCTCTCATCTTCTCCTTTTTGTCGCCTCACGCAAGAACTGGTCCACGTGATTTACGTGATTCTGCGAAACGATAACGGCTACCTGTGCCGGAAACCAAGAATAGCCTGACACGGAGGACGAAGCGATTGATGATTGGTTGACTGGGTGGTAGTTAAGTAAGCACTTTATTCTCTTCAACCACCAATCTGCTAAGAGAACATGTTCATTCAGGAAGCCAAGATTCGATGTCTATCTCTTGGAAAACTTAGCTGGAGGATAAACGGAGCCATGAGCCGAAACAAAATCTTCATAAAAATCTCTGGTCATAAAATTCCTTTACCAGAAGAACGAGTTTTAAAGGTCTTCGACCTGTACTTTAGTGGAAAGAAGAATTTTGATTGCAGACCGTTTAACGTAGCGTGGATTTGCGATAATTTTTTTCTGGATTTGATACATATACATATATGTATATAAAGCTAGTATTAAGTGCAGAAAGATGTTGGTCGATAAGAGTCTGATTAAGACTTTTGCTGGAGAAGCCAAGTCGCGAGAAAATTATTGCAAAGTGCGTAGAAAATATAGTGCAACTTCCGCTTCAGATACACAGTTCTTGAAATACCTTTCGCAACCTAGTTGTTCCAATCAATGTGTGTTGCAATCCATAGAACTGGCACGTAAATCGATTTGAAAACAACAATTAATAATTTTGTCTTTTGATGCGACTGATAGATTTACTAGAGTGCTTTAGAATAGTTTATTCCTAACTATATTATACATATAGGTAAGCAAAGTGTGCCAAAGGGCAAATAGTGAAATTGAAGTCGCTAATTGAACTTTCAACACAGAAGAGACAAGCCTAGCTGTTCTATATCCTGAATCACTCCCGAGTTTTAATGAAGCCTCGATGAGCACGCGAAGCTTTCAAAAATAGTTTACGTTTCACGAGACTGGAAAGAATAGGAAAGTTATTTGGGAAAGTCTATGGACCTTTAAGAAAAAAGAAAGAGCGTCGTGACGGATCCGGAAACACTCGATCGGTTCTTTTGCCCTCGTGACAGGAGATATATCTGATCTTGCCTAGGTTAACCTAAGAAGGATGGCACCTCGACGGATAGGTCTTAATCTAAAGTACAGAGGTGTACGTTGCGCTTAATGTCGAAGGCTGCTCTAGGCGCTACTCGAGCGCTGCAATGAAGACGCGACAGAGGAATCGTGGAGAAAGTGACCTGCACTCTAGGTGGTCGAAGAAAACAACGAATAGTTGCTTATAGCTTCAGAAAGCTCGGCTCCTTTCGATATTCAAAATCGATTTCATAGCTCATCAAAATTTATCTTGGTAACCTTTCTTGAAGGTATATCATCATAAGTATGGAAAATAACCCGTTTCTCCACAATTGCAAAGGTTACCTTTTCATTTCTGTGAAATTCTAGAGAAAATTTCTTCATTTTGCAAAATGTCGAAAATTAATCGAGATCTCTTGGAACTAATCGATACGATATGGGGCAACATGTTCTATCCATTTAGAATACGAGATGAGTTCTTTGAAATATTCGCACTTCTGATAAAAATTGTCTACTAAATTTCATACAGATTTTTCTGACAGTGTACTTTAAAATATTTTTTGTTATACTTGTTAAATCTGGAACATAAATTATAATCCGATTCAAGTGTTGCAGTAAGTGGAGTCGATTTATGTTTAAATTATGTACTCCTCGTTGTTGGAAGCTCAGGTGTGTGTGTATTCCTTTTGCAGAAATTGATCGCCCATCGAAGGTCATCATAGTTAATGGGTATAAATCGCTAGAATCGACCACGCGTCCCGTATATTTATTGACGCGATCAATTTGTAAACAGGTAGTATCAGGGAGCAAACCCTAACTTGCAAAAAGCCTCAGTCGCTCGAGTCGTCGATCGGACAAAAACAAGCCGCATTTCCACGGTTCGTTATTACTCCGACTACGGCGGCGTCTTCGCGACTAGACGAGGAGGTCGATAAATATTGCATGATCCCCACGATACTTGAATAGATCAACAGGAAGAATTGATCTCGCTAATCCTATGCTTCTTTTCATAATCGAAGAAAATAACTCTAAATGCGAGAATATTATCTAAAATATGCAATCATCCTCAAAGATTATTTTCTTCGAAATAAAAGATGGACGGAGATTGACTGTATTTTCAAAAAATTATTATTAAACTGCGAACCATAAAGCGACCTGTTTGTACTTCAAAGAGTTTTTCTCTTCTAACTCGATACTGGCTTTTTATCAGAGTAGAAAGTTATTTCTTTTTCTCTCGAATCTTCTCTTGAAAGCCTCGATTTAAGAAGCATAGATCATGCAATGCACGTCGAAGGCCACGCGACTTGCTACCTACAAGACACGTTTGTCCACCATGCACCTTCTCCAGTTTCTTATTTTTTTTTTAACTCGAACCTCCACGTCTTCACGTTGCTTCCTTCCATACCAAGGATCTTCTTCCTGGAAAATGTATTCTTCCAAAGAATTTCTCGACTCGTCTCATTTTTCTTTTTATCACGAGACGTACCACGTTCTCTTAAAGTTCAAAACTCGTGACTTTTAAACTAGACTTTCAGAATAATTCTTTTCAGTGTTCTTACTTTCTCGATTTTCCAAACCAAGTAGTTTATGGCCCAGAATTTTTATTATTTAACGAAAATTCCGCATGCCAGACACAATTTTTAAGTATTTGCACTTTCACATTTCATTTAGTCTCATTTGTAAGGTATATCCGTGCAGACAGAGAATTGCCATCTTCAGAATCGAGAAAACTAAAGTTCATGAGGGTCACATGAATAGGAGATAATTTGTATGATCACTGTAACTTAAATGTTCGCACCCACTTCTTGAATCTCTAAAGAACATTCAGTTGAAATGTACTAATTGTCCAATTGGAGTTGGAGAATATTCGACAACTTAAGCCAGTCACGAGAGAAAAGTGAGCTCTTCAGGAACATTGAAAATCTTTCGAGGAGTGAAACTAATTATTAACATCAAAGGTTTATAGGTAACGCGTGCAAGAAATTGGAAAGGAAATATGTCAGAAATTATTTTAAATTGATGGTATCCAAGATTGCACCTTACTAAGATTTATCCAGTACACTGTTCAACTAATTAATCAGTTACGATTTCATAATGTTTACTTTCTTCTTGCAAACCAAGCACAGCAGTGTGTCCGGATTTGACTCCCAGTTTTATTCACACACCTAAAGCGCTCGTCCGTGTGAAGACAGAGGGAGAGTCCCTCCTCTCCCCACTCAGGCTCTCACACAAGAGAGTCTCACTGCTGACTATAATAGCAATTTTCCAATGCCTGGAAAATTTTTGAATTCAAATTTTACAAAACTGCATGAAATTTTAAATAATTTTCTGAGATTTTACAATGTTTTGTAGGATATTAAGTTATTTTAACGACCTAAGGGATTTTAAGACATTTACAACATTTCATTGGATTTTCAGGAATTTTAAGGGATTTAATAAGATTTCATGGGATTTTAAGTAATTTTATGGGCTTTGATGGTATTTTGGGAGCTTCTGAGTAATTTTAATTCACTTGAAGATATTTTATTAGATATTAAGTAATTTTAAGCACATTTTTTTCCAGAAATTTTAAAGGATTTGGTGAGATTATATTGGATTTTCAAGAATTTTCAATAATATAACAAAATTTCATAGAATTTTGTGTAGTTCTAAGAGGTATAATGAGACTTCATGGGATTTTGAGTAATTTTAAGTAATTTTAAGAAATATCAATCGATTTTGCGAAATTTAAAGGAATTTCATAGGATTTTTAGTACTGTTAAGGGTTATAGCGATAGGTTGTGGAATTATAAGGAATTTTAAATACTTGGAAGATATTTAACGGGGTATTAACTTATTTTGAGGACTTTAAAGGTATTTTCCAAGGTTTCATTGGATTGTCAGGAATTTATAGAGATATTTCATGACAGTTCATGGGATTTTAAATGATTTTACAGGATTTTACGATATTTTATAGTTTAATAATTTTAAGAACTTTTAAGAAATTCAAGGGATTTTAAAAAATTTCAGTGGACTTTTACGAATTTTTAAAAAGATTTAATCAGGTTTCATGGGACTTTGGTAATTTTAAGAAATATCAAGTGAATTTACGAAATTTAAAGGAATTTCACCAAATTTTAAAGGATGATAAAGGCATTTTAAGGAATTTTATGAAACTTATGGAGATTCCTGAAATTAGATAAAAAATTACGCAAGATTTTATATTTCAAGAATTAAAACTTTTCAATTATTTTTCTACCAGCAAAAGGTGTGCAAAAACGAGAAATTAATCGCACGCAGAGCGCGCGGATCATAATTGCTACTTACAAAAAATTGTATACATAAATAGGTTGTAAATATTTTATTATAATAATATAATAAAAATTTATTGGCTAAATTGCATTAAATATCATTTTTATTTTAAATAATATACTTAAATTAAATATTACACAGTAACCAGCCCAACCAGAAAATTACACAGAAAAAAAGTCTTGAATCAATCCCGAAAGTATCTAGTTTGTGTTACAATTTAAGTCAGTTTTTGGGCTTAAAACTAAATTTAAGTCCAAAAAGTGACTTAAATTGTAACACAAACTAGACATTTGGGCTTGATTCAAGACTTTTTTTTTCCATGCACTTAAAATTTGATGAAAACCTTCGAAATTGCT
>CAJFCO010009946.1:0-10863 GCA_904066015.1 Synergus gifuensis
ACACACACACACACACACACACACACACACAGAGAGAGAGAGAGAGACACACACACACACACACATCCGGACAATTTTTCAGGACATAATGTTAGATATATTGACATTAAAATATGTTGAAAAAAACCTTTTTTAGGAAACTGGATTTTGTCACCACCACAAAGCTTCCTCTATGAGGAAGCAATTGTTGAACGATACAGTCTACCCCTCTACGGAGCTGAGAACTCTAAATTGCACTTTCTAGGACCGAATGAATATAAAAGAAAAACTCTATCTCTCACTTTGCTACGCTTCACAAATTTGTTTATGCCTAGAGGTCACAAGGACGATCGACATACTATAAAATTTGATAAAACGACGGATTTGGCCTAGAGGTGACAAGGACGTACGACAAGAGAAATAAAATTTCATTCCTTCATTCGTCCGAATTTCGAGCAAGTTGCGCGGCGTAATTTAGCTATTTCCCGCACTGCACGTTCTTGATCATAAACACGAATTTTCTCTCCTATGCCTTATAAATTTGTTTATGCCTAGAGGTCACAAGGACGATCGACATACTATAAAATTTAATAAAGGCGGCGGATTAGCCTAGAGGTCACAAGGACGATTGACAAGAGAACCGAGTTTATATTGATTAGTGTCCGAATTATAAATACGAATTCTCTCTCCTATGCCTTATAAATTTGTTTATGCCTAGAGGTCACAAGGACGATCGACATACTATAAAATTTAATAAAGGCGGCGGATTGGCCTAGAGGTCACAAGGACGATTGATAAGAGAACCGAGTTTATATTATGTAAAGAAAACACAAAAAATTATGTTGCTGATGCTAGAAAATGGTCCCTAGATTAGCCAAAGTTTCCCTGCTATTGATTTAACTGGTAAATCTAAGAGCTTGGGGAACTTTGTTCTCTTTTCGAGTTGAATTTTGAGGATTTTACGTCCCTAGCAATTCGAATCGATCCGTCAACTCCTTCGGGACAATTTTCCGGCATTTATGTATGAAATTTAGCAAGGGATTCGAATTATTACCCTTTCTTTCGTTACACAAGTTATAGCCACCCAACAGGACTGCGCGAAAACGAATTAACGATGTTAGCGAGACGGGCGCCGATTTTCCGATTATAAATAGGGGTAGCTTCTTAACTCGTAAAGAAGTTCCGTCAGGCTGCCCAGAGCAACTGAATTACTCTGTTTTTATGATGCCCGTCGTAAGTGTGCCATCGGTGGACTTGGTGGGAAATTTTGAGGTGTCAGGATTTTGTATTTCGAAAAGGAACCAGGTTAAAAATTTCTGACCGAGTGCTCTTGTGTTGGAATTGTGACATTTGTGCAGAAATGCGAATTTTTCAATAGAGGGCAAGTGCCTGAAATCGGTCACTGTTCCATTTGATTCTGCAAACTTGCGAACTTTTTAATATTTCTGTTCGTCTTGCACAAGGACAGGAATTTGTCGACTTTTGATTGATGCAATGCAAAGAGAAATTTGTAACTGATGTTTCGAGAGAATTTTAATTCTATTTTTCAACTCAATTTCAATTGAGTATTTATTAAATAGGATGCAATTAATTTATATTATATTATTTTAATAACTGAGTATTAGTCAGCTGACTATAGAGCAGGTCAGAGTTCTGAAGGAGAGAATGCGGAAGGACGAATATGAGATGGGAAGGTCGGGTAAGAGAGGTGCGAGGCGGAGTGTCCGATAACGCGCCTCCGTACGGCCATCATGCATCTACGTTGGCTATTCGGTATAGGCGTTCGTCTCTAGCAGTCGAATCGAGTATCCATGACTCATAATACAATTCGAACGGGAATATGGCGAGCATTGAGATATAATTCTTTTCATTCATTCCGTTCTTTCATTCCAAACTATGACACCAAATTATAAAATTTAAAGAATAAATTCTATCTGACTAATTACTTTGTAAGTCGAGTTCATACTTCGAGGCTTGCTTAATGTTTCTTCACCGAGGTGTCGCGTTGACAGATCGGGTTACTGCTACCAGTGACCTCAGTAAAATATTCTTTATGTATTTAATTTATATATTGAGGTCTTCACTTGCGAAATTTATCGATCTAATCCCGCAAGTGAATTTTTTAAAGAAGTAAAAAATGATAATATTTTTCAGAGGGTTGGTACGTAACAGATTCGTAATCAGCGAACCCAAAAACCAGTGAATAACAGAATTTGGCCCATTTTAAGAACATTACAAAGTTCTAGCCAACTTTTAGCGATTTGGTCTCCTTCGCGCCGTAAAAAAAATTTTGCGGACAAATTGATATTCAAAAGCTATTTCTGAACCGATTTGAACCTTTTTTTTTCAACTTAAAGCTTACAAAATTTCGCACAAAACTGTCTATCCATATTTTGAAAAAAAAATTTCTTTTTTTTTATTTAATAACAAAAATGAAAAAAAAAAAAAATTTTGTTTTTTCAGTACCGAGTTTCGAGAAATACTTGTATTCAATCCCAAATACCTAGAATCAATGAAGCGACTATCTAGGAAAGTTGTCCAATAGCTTAGAAATTGTTTAAAAATTTATTGAATTCGTTATAAACAAATAAGTGGGTAAAAATGGATTCATGGGGATTGACACTGATTCGTCAATTTATTCGCACTAAATATGAATCATTTATAGACAGAAACCGATTTTTAACTAAATTCATGAAAGATAATAAATAATTTGTTATTTCATAAACAAATTTTATAAACAATTAACCATATTATTTATTTATGATGACATAAATGAAGTTTTTTCTACTGAATCGGCCAAAAATTATAGACGAATGTCACTTACTTACCCGATTTAGTCATTAAATAATAATTAAAGATTGTTTAAACAAATTTAATTAACAAATGCACTGTCTGGCTATTTTTAGTGGTAGAAACTTGGTTCTTTCAACATAATCAAGTGTAAATGACTAATTTTTAAACCTTTAGGGAGTTTACATGACAATAAACAATTTAATTATTAACAACAATTATATAAATAAATTTTTATCAGCTTCGGAATTTTTAGAGAAAAAAAATGCGTTTCTATGATTCATGAGCAACTTATTATTTAACAATGACTCTTTGCTATTAATCAATAGCAATTGATAATTTTTTTAACAAAAGTAAATAACAAATGCATTTCTCGGCTATTTATAAAAGTAATAACTCGGGGTTTTCAACGTGTATTACTGTTTATAACTAACTTCTAAACATTTTTTGCTTCCTCATAGAGGAAACTTTGTGGTGGTGACAAAATCCAGTTTCCTAAAAAAGGTTTTTTTCAACATATTTTAATGTCAATATATCTAACATAATGTTCTGAAAAAATTGTCCGTGTGTGTGTGTGTGTGGGTGGGGGGGGGTGTATGTCACGATCCAGCAATTTCTTGAAAACGCGTAGAGATAAATTGATGAAATTTTGCATAGTTATTCCACTATATACCTAGTTGAATTTCTTACAATGGTTCAACAAAATATTTAATTGTACAAGTTTTATGTACTTTTATAATTTTCTTGAAATTCATTTTTTCATTATAACTTCTCAAATAATCAAAATTCAAAGTTGATGTAAGGAAAACGTAGATTCCTTGTGTCGAAACGAATCGATTGACCTATATTATTAATGCATTTCATTAAAAAATAACAAAGTTATGGTTAATAGTATTTTCAAAAATTAATTTTTCGACTATAACTTTTCAAATAATCAAAATTTTGACTTGACGTAAGGAAAATAAAGGTTCCTTGCGTCGAGACGAATCGATTGACCTATAAGATTAATGCATTTCATTAAAAAATAAGAAAATTGTGCTTTATTGTAATTTTTGAAAATGAATTTTCCGCATATAACTTCTCAAATAATCAAAATTTAATGTTGATGTAAAGAATAATTAATGCTTCCTCTATTAGGAAGCAAATCATATTTGCTTACAGGAAGCAAAGTGCTCATTGAATGAGCACAAAAGTTGATACAACTTCACAGCTAGTTTATACTTTTAAACTTTTTAATTTTTTTTTAATTTTAAACTTTTTATTATTTTGAACTTTCAAAGTTTTAAATCTTTTTTTTTTGTAAAAAAACTGTCCGATTTTTTACTCCTAAGCAGATATATCAGTAATTTCTAGAAGTATTGCTCTAGCTTCTGGAAGCAATGGTTTTTCTGGCTTTACGAAATCAGTTCTTAAACTCATTATATAAGGATCAGCGCATAATAAAAGGTAATGCAGTAAATCAGTATTTATGTTAATACGACTGAATTTTCTGGTATTATTTTCCCAGCACCTTTTGAAGTCTTTATTTTTGGCTTCTTGTGCCTCTTCTGATAATTGACCGATTGGAACAACGAGATTTGTTGGAGATTTTTTGGGAGATTCGAGTGTAGTTTAAAAGTATAGAAAAAATTAAAAAGTTTAAAAGTATAAAGAAATGTTTAAAAGTTAGTTATAAACATTAAGATACGTTGTAAACCCCGAGTTTTTACTTTTATAAATAGCCGAGAAATGCATTTGTTAATTAATTTTGTTAAAACAATTATCAATTGTTATTGATTGATAGCAAAGAGTCATTGCTAAATAATAAGTTGCTCATGAATCACAGAAACACATTTTTTTTCTCAAAAAATTCCGATGCTGATAAAAATTTGTTTATATAATTGTTGTTAACAATTAAAATTGTTTATTGTCATGTAAACTCCCTAAAGGTTTAAAAATTAGTCATTTACACTTGATTATGTTGAAAGAACCAAGTTTCCACCACTAAAAATAGCCAAACAGTGCATTTGTTAATTAAATTTGTTTAAACAATCATTAATTATTATTGAATGTGTAGCGTAGCTGTATTTTCGGAATATTTTTAGTTAAGAATATTTTCCTTAGTAAAAGTACAAATTTAGAGATAAAACTTCGGGAACGAAAACTTACGATTACCGTAAAGCAATTTAGCGGATTAGAGCATCCGATGACAGGGCCAGCAAAGGGCCTAGGTAGACACGTACAGATGATCAGTTTTGTAATTTGAAGAAATTTAAGAGCGCTATAAAGCAATCGAGCTAATTAGGACTACTGGCGACAGGGCCAACGAAGAGCCCAGGTAGGCAGGTGCAAATATCTTATATTATTTAACTACTCTCCGTGTTTACCTGTTCCTAAACTAAGTACTCTAAGTTTGTAATAAAAAAGGGTCTCCTGACCTACGACTGAAGCTGGAAGTGCATTTTCCAGTCAGTTGCTTTCGTACTAGAACATCGTCAAGATCGACTCGCCTCTTGACACGATCCGGCCTATGTATATTTCACATCAACCTCTTATAATAAAACTGTCTTTTTACTAACCACTCTTCATTCACTTATTTCATTCGTATAACCCCACAATTGGTGACCCCGATGTGATCCGAAAGTGTTTAATAAACTGTGTGCATACGTGTGAAATCTGTAAAGGTGACTAATAATAAAAAAATGAACACTAGTGAAACTTCAGTGAGTTCGGAAAGGAACAACGTTACTGTTCTCGCGGAACAGTCATTCAGTGCGAGTGCCGTGTCAATAAAAATTCCTCCGTTTTGGCCAGAAAAAGTATCAACATGGTTCAGAATAGCGGAGGCACAGTTCGACTTAGGCCGAATTACGCGCGACGAGACAAAATGCAACCACGTAATCTCACTCCTCGATCCAAAATATGTCGCAGAAATCGAGGATATACTAGATGAGCCGAACACAACATACAAAGCGTTGAAGGAAGCGCTCATTAAGCGTCTGTCAGATTCGAGTGGTACACGAATGCGAAAGCTGCTCGAAACCGAAGAAATTGGTGACCGAACACCATCACAATTTCTGCGACACCTAAAAACACTTGCAGGATCTAGTGTCAGTGAGGAATTCCTACGTAATATGTGGCTAAGTCGACTCCCAATTTCAACCCAACACGTCCTTGTCCCAATGACAGAAAAGTCAGTGGCAACAATGGCCGAATTAGCCGATAGGATACATGAAATCCGTCCAGAAAAAGGAAGGATCGCAATGATGTCACAGGATTCAGAAATCACTTCATTGCGCGAAGAACTACGAGAAATACGCGCACAAATAAGTGCCATGAATGTTGGGTTACGGGAACGAGGGAGATGGCGCGGAAAAAGCCAATCAAGATCCGGAAGGACATCAGAAACTCGAAACCGAAGCATGTCCAGGAACGGAAATTATAATGAAGATCCTGATATCTGTTGGTATCACCGAAAATTCGGCGACAAATCAAAAAAAATGCCGTGAACCCTGCAAATGGAAGTCGGGAAACTAGCGGAGCCATCAGTGATAGCGACGCTCAACGATGGTCCCCGAATGCGCCGCATTTTCATCACGGACAAAACAACGAGAATTCCGTTTTTGATAGACACTGGTGCCGATGTGAGTGTTTATCCGCGAAAACGTGTTAGTGGACATTTACAAAAGTGCAAATACGAACTTTTCGCGGCAAACAACACACGAATTGTGACATACGGGACAATAGCGGTCGACCTCAACTTATCCCTGAGACGAAGTTTCAAATGGCGGATGATAAATCGGGTAAGTAGGTGACATTTTTCTATAATTTTTGGCCGATTCAGTAGAAAAAACTTCATTTATGTCATCATAAATATCTGATATGTTCAATTGTTTATAAAATTTGTTTATGAAATAACAAATTATTTATTGTCTTTCATGAATTTAGTTAAAAATCGGTTTCTGTCTATAAATGATTCATATTTAGTGCGAATAAATTGATGAATCAGTGTCAATCCCCATGAATCCATTTTTACCCACTTATTTGTTTATAACAAATTCAATAAATTTTTTAACAATTTCTAAGCTATTGGACAACTTTCCTAGATAGTTGCTTCATTGATTGTAGGTATTTGGGATTGAATGCAAGTATTTCTCGAAACTCGGTACTCAAAAAACAAAATTTTTTTTTTTTTTTATTTTTGTTATTAAATAAAGAAAAAAGAATTTTTTTTTCAAAATATGGATCGACCGCTTTGTGCGAAATTTTATAAGCTTTAATTAAAAACAAAAAGGTTCAAATTGGTTCAGAAATAGCTTTTGAATATCAATTTGTCCGCAAAATTTTTTTTAACCCACTGTGCGCCGTACTGTTTTTTCTTTCGCGTTTTTCTCGAAACTACTATTTTCAAACTGGTGTACATGATATCTCAAGATCTACTGAACCGATTTCGTTAAAATTTTAAACACATGTTCTTTATACTATTGTCTATTGTGTGACGTAGGATTTTTTTTGATTGGGTGCCCTGTTCATAAGTTATGAATGTTTTAAACTCAAAATTTCTATAAAAATTATAAATTTTTTTTTAAACAGTTGTCATTTCTACAAAAAATTAAAAAAATTTTTTTCCCTACGTCACACGATAGCGATTATCTTTCTAAATAAGTGAAAAAAAAGTTTTTTTTTTCAAACAATGCCTGATCGAGAAACTAGGTACACCATCAACAAGGATTTTCAAAAAAGTGTCCTACTCATTGACTCATATCTCCGCCATTTTAAAATTTTTTAAATGTGTCATTGATTCAAATTATACATAAAAGTACTATGTATATATGTATAATAACAATTATTTTAAATAATTTATGACTGCGTAAAAAAAATGCTTATTTTTATACCTATTTTCCCACGCGCCAGGGTGGTGTAACCCCTTAAGTAATATGGTACACACAAAGTTACTAGAATTAGTGATTCTTCGACAAAATTCGGAAGGTTTTTTTTAAATGACTCTATTTCGAAACCTATTAGAGATAGTAGGTTATTTTTTATTTTTCTTACTGTAGAATACTGTAATAGAATAGTGACCACTTTGACATGAGTAATCGAGTCCCGCGACTTCTAAGAAATTTTTTTTAATCTGAAAAAAATATGGTAGCGTTCTTTTTTTTTACCAAAATGAACAAAATATTATTAGAAGACCGAGGCGAAAGGAAACAAAAATGTTTTGTGAAACACCCTACTGTCTATAGATAACTAATAGATTAAAACAGAAAATGTTTCAATACTTTTAGTTCAAGTAGGGAAGTTACAATAGGCGTGTATCGCTTTTGAAGAAAGTTATGATGCGTTGCAGCCCCACTACACTCGATTTCAATCTTACAGCGGGGGCAATGTCAAGGTACTATAAGTCGGAACTCGTCTTCTAAGAACCGGTCACTCGCCGTGAGAAACGTGTTCGAATTCAATCGATTAGTGTCTGATTTTATGAGAGAATCTTGCTTAGAAAATCTAAGAAAGTTAAAAAATAATGATTACGAGAAGAACTTTTTTGATAATATGTTGTATTGTATTTTCGAAAGACTTTAGTGTTCTAGCCATTGGAAAATACAGAGGATTGGAATTTTTAGAACCTTGTTCTAGACGAGATCCAAGTCTGGAAATGTGCCTAGCAAAATCGGCAAATGTACTAACTGAGCACTTCCGTCAAGGTAAGGATAATCTAGTACTTTTGAAAATATGTTTGCGTTCTTCTATTTTCTAGAAGTTTGAATTAAAGAATTGTAGATATTTATAAAAATAGAGAATTTATAATAAAACCATGGAAAATACATTTACATTCAATTATTTTTAAGGAAAATTTTAGGCTCCTTAAAGATGCATTACAGATTAAATTACCTTCAGATAATTTACCAACAACTTGTTTTGAAAAGAGAAATTACATTTTTTCTAGGTTTTTTTCATAGATTTCTCTCACACATAAATAAAATAATTAAGAAAAAGTTACACTACATTGGCGAACTGGAACGCCACTCACAAGAATTGATTCTCTTACTACTTACAATTAGATTTTTTAGAGGGGGGAACCGAACTTCCATTATTTCTCAAAGACAAGATATTGCAGTTTGAAAAATTGTTTATGCCTTAAGGAGGTATTTCTATTTGACCGAGCTTTTTTCAGGCGTTTTTCAAAAATTTATAAGAACTACAATTGTTAATATTTTTGAATGAATTTTTAAAAATATTTTTAAGCAGATCTTAAACCACAAAAAACTCATGGGTACCAATTAAAAAAATATAATAGGGGGCGTCGTAGCTCCTCAAAAAATGTTTCTCGGAAACGACACCCTCTCATGGCTGATATGATTCTCCTGCTCCATGGCATCTGAAACAAAAAAATCAAATATATTCTTAAAATACACGAATACGGCTATAGTCTGAACTAGAACAAATTAAAAATATTGAAAGTTGACAAAATGGTGACCATTTGAAATTTTTTGCAAATATTGCCTTTCATGGTGGTAGTTTTTGGCTTGCCAAAAATGCGTTGTGTATCTGATGGATACCCACGTGCATCAGTAGTCGGCACCCGCTACATGAATAAAATCGTAAACGAAAGTTCCTATTCCCTCTATACCTGGACTGTTGCAGTCCATTGAGTGTATTCGCTCATCATTTTGAAGTTCGAGCGTAGACGGAGTCTTTCTTCTACGTTTCTAGCTTCGATCAAATATTTTTTGAAGTATTTCAAAGCATTTGAATAATTTTAGAAATATACAATATTATACATTTTTAATCTATTTTTTAAAAGGTCAATATTCTAAATAAGTAAATGGTATTACATATATACAATACATTAATATTTAAAGACATTTGATTTAAACCTCGCGCTTCGCGCTCAGCTCTGTATAACAATATTTTTCACGATTAAAACGAAAACTACTCATCCTATTGAAAACTGGCCAAAGGAGAACTTGTAGATCTTTCTAAGGCCAATAATTATGTTTCTTATCATTTTTTCTGCATCTCGCGTTATTTGGCTCAAAATTTGAATTTACAATTTTTTTATAGGGCGTTCAAAAAGAAACATTTTTCATCTTTGGACTTTTTTTTTCATATCGTGCGTTGTTTGGCTTCTAATTTAAGTTTTCTTTGATTCTTTTGGATTTTCAAAATGTTATAAGTCTTTCAATTTTTTTTATCCAAAAAAGTCATTAAAAAAAATTGTTCTGCTTTTTAAGTACTACGAAAGTACGTCATTAGAATTTTTAGATTAAAAAAAAAGTGATTTAAAAATTTTTCAAAACAGACAGACAGACACACAGACACATTCGTAAAAACATGTTTTTTGGCTTCAGGGGGTCCCAAAATGTGGACATTTGATAAAAACTGGGGAGGTCAAATTTTACACAAATCTAATATAATACCTTCTGTGATGAGAATGTAAAAAATGTATTTTTTTATTTTTGTAGGTAAAATAATGGAAGATTTATTTCAAAAGGCAATAAGAACATAGTTTGCTTTAATAAAATTTATAAAATAAAATTTCAATAAAAAAACTTTTTTTAAACTATTATCCAAGCTTAAGAGGGTAGCCTGGCAACATACACTTTTATACATTCTCATTAGAGAATGTATTAGATTTGTGTGAAATTTGACCCCCCCATTTTTTGTGAGATGTCCACGTTTTGTGACCCCCTCAATCCAAAAAACATGTTTTTAAAAATGTGTCTGTCTGTCTGTCTGTCTGTAGATTTCAGTTTGTGAGCACGATAACATTCGAAAGAATTGACCGATTAGATTTGCTTTTGGTGTCAAGAAACTCTCTATACAGACACGAAACTGGAATGAACATTGAAAACATTGCAAATTCTGACTTAACTTTAGGAGACAATGCTTTATATTATTTTGCTGGGTTTACTGTTTTCGCTTGTCTCAAAAAATTCAAAAACTGAGATAGATGTAAGATTCTGACAAGTAATAATCAAGTGCTGTTTCAAAATCAAATTCTTCAATTTTTTAAAGCTTATCCTACTGCTGCAAATATAAACGATGAATTCTCAATTGGAAATTGAATAGCAGCTTCTGAAGTATACACAAAAATTTGTGAATTCAGTTTAA
>CAJFCO010009991.1:0-61954 GCA_904066015.1 Synergus gifuensis
TTTCCCTCTAAATCTGTAATCTTTTTATATTATAAAGATATATATATATTTACGAAAACGACGAATATAAGAAATAAATGCACGAATCGCTTACAATTCTTCAGTGCCGCTTTAAACATCAAAATTGACATTCAAGTGAATTTTAAAAAAGTGAAAACCCAGTCTTCATTGACTGACCATATATTGACTTGTACTACTTACAATAGCCCCTATTCCCTGTCTCTCTTTTTCTATTATAAAAAGATATTGCCATTGCTGTTGCTGCTTCAGAATCTTGTCTTCGATAAACTAAACTTCGATTTACTCCTGCTGACGACTAATAATTACCTCTGTAGCCTCTCTTCGATGCCGTTGCTTTTTTAGGATTTTTTGCTGACTAAAGAAGGATCTGTATTTCTACCTCTTCACTGGCTGACTGTTCATTGACCTTTACTACTGCACACCTCTCATTCCTTCCCCCATTCTCTATTATAAAAAGATAATCCATCATTGCGGTTTAACCATTTTTTTCTGACTAAATGTGGATCTTCACTGCTGTCTGACCATGTATTGACCTTTACTACTGCGTCCCTTTCGTCCCTCTCTTTATCATAAAAAGATATCGCCGCTGCAGTTGCAGTATCAGAATTTTTGGCTGACTATAAATTGATCTTTTACTACTCTCCCACTACTATCAGACCATTTATTGACCTATACTACTTACAATATCCCATATTCACTTTTCTCCCATTTTGTATTATATGTATAAAGATATCACCACTGCTGTTGCTGCTTCAAGATTTTGTCTTCGATACCGATGGTATTTTAGGATTTTTCGCTGACGAGAGGGTTTTACTTCTGAGTCTCCACTGGCTGACTATGCAATGATCCTTACTACTGCACACCTCTCATTTCTTCCTCCATTCTATATTATAAAAAGATAACCCCGCCACCATTGTTTTAGGATTTTGCCTGACTAAATATAGACTTTAACTACTGGCTGGCTATACAATGACTTTTGCTACTGTTTCCCTCCCGTCTATTCACCTATTTTCTCACAATAAATTCGTGGGTGTCAAATTTTGATCAAAATGTGGATCAAAGCGTTGGCTGATTACACGTGGACTTTCACTACTGTCTGACTATGAAATGACCTTTGCTACTGCGTTCCTCTCCTCCCTCTTTCTTCGTCATGAAATGATATCGTTGCTGTAGTTGCGGTTTAAGAAAATTTGGCCGACTACACATGGACCTTTACTACTGCCAGCCGCGCATTAACGAAATAATGCTCAGGGAATAAATTGCAGGATCGTTTTAGAGATATGTGGGATGTGCGTGGAATCACGTAATTTCATAGGTGTTATACCTGGAGAAATGTTTTCATAATTCTACTGATGCGCTTCATTGTTATTCTTTTTCATTGCCGGATGAATCTTATCTTCATGCTGAGTACCATGTCGCCTATAAATCTCGGTCTGGGCTACTTAGACCGTTATGTATGCGGTACGAGTCAAGTTGGGCACAACCCTGTTCGTTTTGTGTTTCTATTTAAACCCCCGAAGCTCATCTAGTTTCTCGACCAGAGAGATTCCTCCTAGTGTGTGGTGCGCAAACATACTTGGTTGGTATGCGAGCCTGCTTTGGCGGCACACTTGGGATAATAATCACCCCACTGGTAAACATCCCACTCGTTGAAAGACTGCATGACAATCATTTTATGCGAAAGAGGCACAAACAGAAAGGAGAAAAGCAGACATACGTGATCGCTGGACCTCGAAGCAACTTCCATAGACTTTTGTCAAATAGTGCTGTATACAGACTTTTTGGAAGCATACTACACTAGGCAGAAATTTTCAAAGAATGCAAATTTTCAGACCTTTGGTGCAATTTAATTTGTTTGACCATTTTCCGAGTAGAAATGCAGTTGATGTTTTATCAAAAGAGGTCTCTATATCTTCCAAGGGGAAGATATAGAGACGCTGAATTTACTAGAAAATGTAATTTTTTAAGTTGTACTGCTTTTTATTATAGTGCTTGTTACACGTGCGAAAACCTGAACTATATCTCCTGAGACTAATTTATCCCCTTACCATATAAATTGTCGCTTTAGCAGGACAATGCTTCGGGAAATTCAATTTAATCTCTTAAGAAACTCTCCAGTGTTCGAGATACAGGCTCTGAAAGAACCGTTGGGGTAAACAGGAATGGGGCGCGAAGAGGGTGTCCTGCAAAATGAGGATGTGCAAAGGGAGGAGCGTGACCAGGATGGGTACATTCAAAAGAAAGAGGTAGTAAAGGAGAAATTCGAGAGGGTCGGTCTTGGATTTAGATGGTTGATTTCGTTGCAAAAGATGCAGAGGGGTTGTTCACAACGAAATTCTCTGCGCGGGCGCGTGGCTAGCGCAAACTCTTCGACCAACATCCCCATCAGTTGCAAGTCAGATGTTGTCAGGTTCGTTTTATACTAAAGTAGTTCACCGCAGGGGGTGACACATCAACGTGCTAAGCTCTTCCAAACGTGTTCAAACCAATCCGTCATCCTTTAACTAAAACAAACGAACAATGAGATAAAAAAATGTATATTAACATAAAATATATTATAAGTAAAGATAACTAAGAACTCTTGTAGAAAAAAAGTCAAGAATTTTGTAATTTTATGTGTCTTCATCTTCACACAATGAAGAAGACAATCAACGGAAATGGATAACATGAGGAAGTCAATCGACTGGATGATTTATTTCTTCCTTTTCGTTGGAGGTAACTTTTTAAAATAAGTTTAAGTTACTTTCTATTCTGTTATTGATATTAATTTTAAGTTTTAAGAGAAAGTTTCTAAGTTTGGAAGTATAAGTTTGCAAGTATAAGTTTATAAGTAATCAGCAGACAATTTGACTGATGATATTTTTATATAGTTATTAATAGTGTATTATACTTATTTTCTATTTAATGAATTCCGACCGAGAAATTTAGTTGGAAACTAGGACTAAAAAATTCAAAATACTGGTAGAGCATCAACTGTTGAAAAATGCATTAGAGGCGCTGCTAACGGATGCAAGAAGGCTTTTTTCAATCCGCATCTGCCACACGGAAACAGCAAAGTGAAAACTACTTCCGCATTTTCACTTCCTCCTTTATCCCCCCCTTCCTCTTCCCACCAATTTGAAAACGGTCAACGACCTCTATCAGTAATGGTACTATTTCGCCAAGAGAATTTCCGGAATCATTGGAGCTTCGTCCTCCCGTGTGTACCGTTATCGTTAACAAACGATTCCCTCCTGATTTTATCACGTTCCGTTTGTCCTCACCTAGCAAGACGCTTAATGGTCTGAAAGAGCTCGCGATTTTCCCGTGAAATTTAATTCGCTTTGAAATAAAAGTTAACATAGTAAACTGCAATTTATGAAGCACAAAACAAATAAAATATGACTGAAAAGTTCTGAACGTTAAAATAAACGAATTCTTGTATTGATTGTATATTTTAAACTAGAAACAGTTAAAAATTATTGATAAATTTGTATGGAAAATAATTCTTTATTAAAGAAACGTGTAGTGTGTATTGTTATTACATTCTCATCAGAGAAGGTATTAGATTTGTGTAAAATTTGATCCCCCCAGTTTTTGTCAAATGTCCACGTTTTGGGACCCCCTGAACCCGAAAAACAGGTTTTTACAAATGTGTGTGTGTGTGTGTGTGTGTGTATAGATTTTTAGTTTGTGAGCACGATAACTTTCGAAAGAATTGACAGATTGGATTGTCCTTTGGTATACTCTTTTAGTGTCCTAAAATGAAGGTCAAGTTCGTTGGCCAGCCATTTTGGATAAAAATTCAAAAAGTTGGAGCATTTTGAAAAATTTTGAAACCACTTTTTACATTCTCATCAGAGAAGGTATTAGATTTGTGTAAAATTTGACCCCTCCAAGTTTTTTTTAATCTAAAAATTCTAATGACGCACGTTCGTAGTACTCAAAAAGTCGAACAATTTTTCTTAATGACTTTTTTGGATAAAAAAAAATTGAAAGACTGATAACATTTTGAAAATCCAAAAAAATGAAAGAAAACATAAATTAGAAGCCAAACAACGCACGATATGAAAAAAAGTCTAAAGATGAAAAATGTTTCTTTTTGAACGGCCTATAGGATCCGCATAACAACTTTTTGAATTTTCTTAAAAAATCGAAAATTCAAATTTTGAGCCAAAAAACGCGAGATGCAGAGAAAATGATAAGAAACATAATTATTCGCCTTAAAAAGATCTACAAGTTCTCCTTTGGCCATTTTTCAATAGGATGAGTATTTTTTGTTTTAATCGTGAAAAATATTGTTAAACAGAGCCGAGCGCGGAGCGCGACACTTAAATCAAATATCGAGCGCGAAGGGCGAGTGCCCTGATGAGAATGTGCTCCTTAAGGTCAATAGAACCTTAAGTAAATTAGTTAAATTTTGCATTCAAAGCTGTAATTTAATTTAATTTAAATTTAATTTAATTAAATTTTAAAAAAAATATAAAAATATAAATTACAAATATAAAAAATAAATTAAAATTAAAAAATATAAATTATATATACAAAATATATAATTTAATTAAATTTAAAAAAAAGCATATAGGTTTAAGCCTTCTGTAAAGCGCAAGCTTCACGAAGGGCATAAAAGCGCGCGAAGCGCGCAACACGGAGCGCGAAGCGCGACGTCGAACTATATTCGACCACCTGCGCGCGATGAGAATGTGCCCGGGATGCGGGCAGATTTTTTTTAGATGGAACAATGTTTTTGGATAAAATAGAATTGGAAAAAAATATTTCGTTCATTTGAACGTTTAAAATGTCGGGTACATAATAAAATGAGAAAAGATTTTTCAGCTTCACCTTAAAGAATTAGTTAAAGTAGTAAAATTATTAATTATATTCGCTAACTAATTCCCTTAATTTCTCTTGAATTAATACTTTTGTAACTTTTTTTTTGTGAAAAATAAAATGAACATCGATAATTTTCAAGATAAGAGAACATCATTAACGTTTAATTTTCATGTAATTGGTCTCATTGCCATTCTCTCTTAATCGGAAATGAATTCGCGCTTCAGCGATTTTCTTTATTCATTGCTCATAAATTATTCCGTGGTCTTGACTCTGTCTCTGTGAAAAATGCCGAGGGAATTACAGAATTAGGGTGTGATGATTATAATTCAGCCCCCGTTAGAAAAAAAAACGGATGCTGCAAGAAACGGAAGGAGGAAAAAAAGTGCAGAAGAAAATTAATCACAATCAAAAGACAAACAGAAAAACAAGCAGAGGGATGTTAAAGAAAGTAATTAAGAAACTTTTTTCTATGTTACTTTTTCTGTTACGTCGGCTGTGGAATTAACAATGAAAGAGAAGAAGGTTACTTTTAATGTTAGAAGTTAAAAAAAAAACTTGGCTTTTAGAGATGAGAGAGATCTATTCACTTTATTTCCAGGCAGATATTAGTCCCGTCATATACACACAATCGGTTTTCGAGAAAGTGGATTTTCTCACTCGCTCCAAACGATTTTAAGAATCTGGACAAAAGACTTATCCTATCCAATATCCTCGATAATGTTGCCCTCCAGTCTTCCCTTTTATTCTGTTACTGCTTTATCTATTATTCAAGAAAAGGAGCTTTCCTTTCGAAGTGAGCATTTTCCAAGTAAAATGAAGTTTACGTATTATATATTTAGGGTAAAACCTTTAAGGAATTATTTCGTATTTATACCGTTATTTTAACTTTTTTTTATTAATTTCTCATTCACAAATGAAAATTTATAAAAAATAGTGCAATAATAGTGCAAAAAACACTAAATATGTAACAAAATACTGATGTAGCATTTGAAAAAGTTCAGCTGCTGACTTGAGCTTGCTGGCAACAAAAAAAAAACTTGTCTCGTTATAGCGAATCGTCGGAAATCTTGTTCGAAGATCTTGGACACACGTGTTCCTTTATGACACAGGGCAGTTGGCCGGCAGCACGAAATAAAACAAAATAAAATTGTAGCAGAGCTCCAGATATTTGCTAGACACAGAAAGTCATATTATTGTGAAGAAATGGCAACAGCTTGAAATTTTTTTTCGAAATGTAAAGAAATACAAATAAAAATACAGGTCTAAAATATTTGTTGCATGTTGGACATTTTATGATTTATTTTAATGGGTTTAATTACTTTAATAATAAATATATAATTAAAAATAATTCTGTCATTTTGGAATAATTTTCATTCAATTTAATTTATCAAACTCAATTAAAACTTTTATAAGACTCGAGAAGGTTTTATGCAGCTTTTTTCTCCCTTCGGTTAGAGATTTGGTTATTCTTGAAATCTTGGTATAAATATTGACAAAAGGATTATGAAAAGATAACGAAAAAAATTATAAAGTAAATCGAATGATATTAATTGAAATTTCAATCAGACTGATCTTATATGTATATTATTTGGGAACAAAAACATGTCGCATCGAAGACGTCTGGCTGTCGCAATAAAATAAGTTAAGAAAAGAGGTTCTACTTGAAAATGATGTCTGTTTTCAACGCGAAAGTAGTTTCACGGAGAACAAGGGCGCAAGCGAAAAGGATAATATTATAGCCATCAGGATGGAAGACTCTTGAAAGAATAAACTGCGAAACTGCGGAATAAAATGATAGTATAAAAACGACGCCGTTATTTTCAGTCTGCTTCTTATTTTCCGTGATAGAGAAATTGTAGTCGGTCATTGAGTATTTGAAAATATAATACGTTCACCAGAAAGCCTAGGGAATTTCTATTTATATTGACTTTAATTTAAAGGAGATTTAATTAAATATTATTCTAAAAATTACTATATTATTATAGTAAAAAATTTGCCACCAATCGTATTAATTTCTTCCCTCTAAATGATTTATCGTCAGGCACGTTTTTGTTCTCGAGATTAAGTCCCAGAGACAAAGTAAGCTTTTTATGTTTTCCTTCCACTTTATCCCAGAAGTCTTAGCTCTGGATTAACACTCTTAAAATCTTCTGAGCCATTGATTTAGTGGTGTATCTTTTACAAGAAGTATTTTGAAAAAGTTCTTCACACCTGCTTAGAATAAAATTGTACAGTAATTAAATGATATTGGTCTTAAAATATGATTACGCCAGAAATTGCAAAGTTACAAAAATTCGCTATCATTAGCGAATAACAGAGATAGGATATTACAACGGATGCATTGAAATACGCGTCTGCATAATTAATTTTGTGTAAAAATGAGAGAAACTCTTTCTCTTGTCGAGAAAGGAAATTTTCATCCAACTTTTATTTGATTAATTACTCTCTTTTTTACACGAAGAAGATGTAATGAAAAACGAAGCTGCAAAAATAAAAAACGATCGTATACTTTATTTTTTTAAGCATTCTATTGTTGAAAGCAGAGAGAAGTATCATTTAATTAAATTTTTTATGACATTTTTTATTGAATTGACTCAATATTTTTTAGAGTTAAGTCCTGAATTATTTTCCAGTCATCCATAATAGAAAATAAAAGATGAATAAATGCGTTTGGGTTCGTTCTTCGTAATGGAATCCATAAGCTTTTTTGTATTAGGAAGCTGCAATCGGCATAAAACTCTGAACCAGGTCGGCATTAAAATTAATGCGATTAGTTCGGGATACGCTTTGGAAAGTTTCTTGGGTTGGCCAAGCCAGAATAGTCCACGTCGACATCGTTATCCATTTCCTCGCAGGAAGTCACAAAAAATCTCATCTCATCAATACAGTGAGCGGGAAATCCCTGGTGAAATATCGGTGGCGCTAAGTACCAATGAAAATAATGGATTCGTGTCGTATCGGGGAATTCTTGGAAAGCGAGATTTTTGCTTCCTTTCTACAGAAAATACTTTTTAATTAAATAAGCCAGACCCAATTTTCTCTATGATCCATAGTTCAAAATAAGGGGCACGATTCGAGGCAACTGTAATATCATTATGTTGAAAAATATCAGATAATTCTCATTTTCAGGGCCGTAAACGATGTCAATTATTTCTCATTTTGCTACTTCGCGTTTCACTCGCCCATAGAATTATAAATCATGAAAGCAACGAGGATTCCTAACTAGCTCCGGTTCTGCAAAGTTAATTTTATCAGGAAACTTGAATTACGATCACTCGCTTAGCTACATTGCCCTTATCAACAGACCAAGTTGGTTAATTCTGATTAAAATTTCCTATCTCATTTTGAAGGAAATTTTTTTAAATATTACGGGAGTGTATTAAACATCTAAATTATTCTGTAAATCTTTGTGCAATGTTGCAGTATATGAAATGTGCAGTTTCAACCATAATAGTGCAATTAGTTATTTGGATTATATGAAATGAATTATATGAATATGAAACGTAGAGAGACAACATTTTTTCTGATTTCCATTAATTAGGGAATTAATTATGTCATAATGATTATATTCATTTGATTCTGAATATTCGGTGCCTTATTAGATTATATATTGTTTAAAATTTATTGTCATCATTAAAAGTAACAAAGTCAACTCGAATGTCTGACTGAATGAAGTGAATAATAATAATTTCACGCGACGAAGACAATAAATTCAATGCTTTCAACAGAAGTAGAAGTCAGAAACTAGAATTGAAACAGAGTTGAAACAGAGTTGAAACTGAGTCGAGGGAGGTAGGAAACGTTCACACTGGGATTTCAGTTAATTTGATAGTTCAGCTCACTCAGACTTCATCAAATGTGCTTTAACTAAACTGATTCTGTTTTGACTATGCGGGAAAACTTACTTTTATTAATAATTAATTTTAGAGAGAGAAGTTGACTCTTTAGATTTCTAAGTTATGTAAGAGTTTATTATCAATCAAAAATAGTTATAGCTTGAGATTAAAAACAAGTGTGCAATTTAAACCAAAATAAAAATTAAGGTTTAACAAAAACAAGCTGGTATACATAAACTAGACTTTTTTTTATGTGCTGCCATTTTCGGAAAGTATATTTAGCTAGTTGGAAATCCAATCATTCCTTTCGATTAAACTCCTGTATCAATTTTGTTGTCAAAATTTTGTTTTCCATCAGTTTAAATTTTCTCTGTTCTACTAAAGTTATTACTTCTGTCAAATATTTGATCGTCAAATAATAGGATATAGATTTCAGTGTTTACCATACCAAACATTTATTCGACGAATATTCCCACACTCCATGTTTTCAGAGTTCGGCACATTTTTTCTATGAATTCAAATCTGCCGAGTGTATGACTGAAATTAAATTTTCAAATATAAGTTAAATCCCTCGTAGTAATGAAAAACTTGAAATTGAGAGTACTGCTTTTTAATTTATGTTTTAAAGAGATATTTATAAACGTTATTTTTTCAAATTATATTTAGTTAAGATACTTATTTTTATTTTCTTTTAGTTAAAATCCTAATTTGAAAAAATGACGTTATAGTTGTTAGCGAAACAAAGCAAAGGCTCCTTGATGAAATTTATTATTTTTCGCAATTGTTAAATATAAACAAATTTGTCTAGAGTCCATGTTTTAGTATTAATATTAAAATGCCCGAGGAGAAACCATCAACCTTTGTTCTCCAAGTCTCCTAAATACTGCTCGAGGCTAAAGGCCTTTGAAATATTGGAGGGACCTACAGTTTGAGGGAGTTGACTGACTCTCTAGTAACAAGCACCGAAACACTTAATATTTATCTTGCATATTTTTCGCGGTTTATTTTTTTGAAATAGTTCATTTATGAATCACATTTCCATTAGTTCTTTCATGAAACGATAAAAACATGGAAATTTATCTGTATTTGCTATGTTATAAAATGGATAATGACAGATAAATTGCTACCATTTTCGTTAAAAGTGAATTATCAATTCACACGGTTCTGGAATGACGTTATTATAATGCAAGGGTAAAATATGGTAACTTCGTTAAATAGGCGTTAAATATTAATAATGCTAGTCGACGACCGGAAAATCATATTCCAATTATACGATACAGTGACTCCCATTAGGCACCAAAAGCACACAAAATGTTTTTTTGTACCTAGTAAAATAAACAAAGTTTAGGACAAAAATTCTAGTCATAAATTAAACTTGAAGAGGGTTTATGCAAAATATCTGATTTTTTTCCACTTGGTGAAGAATGAAAACAGGAAACTCCCAAGAGGCACAAAAATGGAATAAATATTTGGTAACATATTGGTGGAAAAGTCTCTGGCAAACAACTTTATCGCTTCTTTTTTATGCGACTAAGGGTCGGTAGCGAAATCCTAAATTCAGAGTTCGATATTTGCGTCGTTGACCTCACTCTTGCATAATACGAAAAAGTCGAATTACATCCCAGTATATTTTACTGTAAAAGTTTCCTCCCATCGTCAATATTTTTCACGCCCACCCTCTGTTAATCCTTGGGGAAAAAAGATGGAGCAAAGTTACCTTTCTATATGTTTAAAGTTGACTGAATCATTTTTTCTAGTCAACAAAATTCGCAGTAACATCAATTTTATTTTGTGGAATAAAGAACTATCCAGAAGAACGATAATTTACAAAATAGGAGATGAATTTCAATGTTTTATTTTTTCGATTCGACCAGTATTTAAATAAATAAAATTATATTTCCCATAAAATTCTTCATGTGCGGATCAAACAAATAGAAACCAAATTAACTTCAGTGTACACCATATGCGGGATATGCTTTTATAACTAACAATTAACTATTTTTCAATCCTCGATATTTTATTACTTTTGGAAATGTAATTTTTCCACCGAATATTTTAAATTGAAAAATTGCAGAAATAATAAACAAACGTACCTTGCTGTATTTTTTGAAAGGAAAGCATTAATTACAATGTTTGATTACACTTTTAATTATATTTTTATTATTAAATTCAATCATTCAATTTTCGCGGTAACGTAAAGTTCGATTTTCCATTGCTCGGTTTGGTTTCCATGTCGTCTCTCAATTGTGCAATTAAATAATCAGGATAGTGTCCTTTCCTTTGTATTCCACATTATTCGAATAAAGCAGTGTCAACTCTCTGGACACATGGAATAGACCTTTACAGTAGAATAATTAACTCTATTCAAAGAGATTCACTACATTTACACCGTCCACCACTTCTTCTTTTTCGAGTTCTTCGTTTTCAAATTCATTATTACATTTGAATTTTTTATTTATCTTTCTCATCAACTTCTCTACATTATATATATTTTTTGTTATAAAAGTAGTATAAACTTCTATTAAAATTGATTTTAATCCCGAATGTGGACTCTATATTTAAGAAGAATTTAATATACAGGAAAATCTTATTTCCCTAGCATTTAAAATACATTAGTACTCAAAATTGCTGAAAACTCATAAGACTTTTAAATTAAATACTGAAAATTGGCGTAAATAAGAATTTTATTTCTATAATAATTCAGTATCACGATTAAAAGAACTTTTCCAATACTAAAGAACTAAAAGTTAAGTTTGGTCTAAAAGTGTACGTGTTGCAGAAATAAGTTGCTACATTCATCAGAAGATCGATTGATTCGCAATTGAATTTAGTTCATATTTGATGAAGTGAATACCGCAAAGAGGAAAAGTAAGGGGATAGAGTGGAAGGAAAATGTAGAAGGGGTAACTGAAGAGGGGTAAAAAGGGGTGCTGGTTAGCGATGCTCATGATATATGTCTGTTAATTACACGTATGAATTACGAGCAAGAAGGGGTGTGCGAATTCACCGTAACACTTCTGACAAATTTATTTTTCCAATTTCCGATGGTGGTACAAATTCGGTCAACGATGCTCTCATCGAAAAAGCGTTCATCCCTCTCATCTTGGCTTTATTTTCCAAATCGAAACACACTTTTTATTATTTATATTATTTCGTTTACATTTATCAATAATATGTTTTTGACAATTCTTCGTTTAATTTTCATTGACAGGAGGAAGGGGAGTTTCGGTTGGAACGGGGGATTTTGATTTAAAAAGAAAAGAGACGTTTTGATTGGAAAAAAGTGAGGGTTTTTGGAAAAGGGAGGGGAATCTCTTAGGTGGAAAAAGGGGTGGTTGGTCGAAAGGGGGAGTTTTTGTTTTAAATGAGAGGAAGGGGGTTTTGGTTGGAAAGGGAAAGCGTTACCCTCTGACCATGTGAATTTTATCATCTGTACCTGTAGATAGTAAAATTCAACTTCAAGAAAAATAAGTACGTAAATTATCCAAGAAACAAAGTTCTTGTCTCGCTTCTTCCAGCCTTAAACACTCGTAAAAAAGGGATAAAAATTTTAATAACTCTACCCATAAATTTTCTTTTATGAGTCTTTGCAGTGCTCGGAAGTGACGTGTTAAAATTTTCGAATTACATGCTTCATCAAAATTTCATTGGCTCTTTGTATATACATACATACATATATATAATGTGAATACTTATTATTTAATATTTGGAAAAAAATTTATCTCTATTTCATCTTCAGCACAGTGTGTTCAACATAATCTTTAACATATTTCTGTGAAGCGAAGAAAAGAAAAAGCTCTACCTCACTTTTTAGTACTTCATTATTTCCCACAGGAAAAAAATATCATCAAAGAGCTTCAAAGGAAAAGCTGTGGAGCTTATACATTCATTAGAATGATCCTGTACCGACTTTTTTCAGTAGCGAGCCGCGAATCGGTAAAGAAGTTTCTTTATCCTTATTCCTTTACACCAAGTCAGTGAGACTTGGAAAAAGTCTTCGGAATAACTGAAAAGTACACTTTAAACTCTTCTAGTCTCACAGAAGAAAAGATGAAGCAACTCTACTTGCGAGGAATTCGACTAACCTTATTTCGCCTTTCACAACTCGTAAAGATTTTTTTTCTAGGTTTATAAAATTCCTTTATTCGAGATAATTCTCAATCGACATTACAAAAAATGTGTACTTTTTAGAAATATAAGTCATATAAATAATATGTTTTCGTAGACATATAAAGCACTTCGAATTTCTTGTCAAGTAAAGCTTTTCAGGGAACATGTTGCAAGAATTGCAAGAGTTTGGTGACTCCCTTGAAGAATAATAGCGTCGTAAATCCGAAAAAAGATGTATATGTCCCTAAAATATCACAAGGACAACAATAATTTTAGTCTTGACGAAAAATCTCCTCTTTTATCTGCCCTCGGCTACAACTGTTCTTTTTCTTCTTCTGTAATCTCCTAAGATGTTTTTTTTTCTAAGCTTTTGTTTTCTTTCACACACTCATCCTCAGTATGCGATATTCTTTCCTTTGGAATTTATGTATTCATACCAGATCACAAATACATTTTAATTTACAAAGTATTTTCATGATTTTTGAATCTCTTGAAAAATTGGACTTCATTTAATCAAGTTTTCTGTAATATTTCTCGAAAATATTTTAGTTGGAATGTCAAATTAATATCGTTTGACACAAAGTCTGAAGTGACAAATCTTTTTATTCCTACGGAGCAAATTAAGATGGGGTGCGGGGTTGATTAGTGTCGTCGGTGTCTGAAGTCTGAAGGAAATTATTAAAACCGTCATCCCTCGAGAATCAGTCGGGACAGGAAACGAAGAAGACTTGAAGGGTAGTAAAAAAGGCAGAAGAAAAACGACCATTGCACTACGTCACGTCATCGGGCGGAATTGGCAATATTGCGGCGTCGTTCGTTCCTCGACCTTCCGGTTCTCCTTCTGTGCAGAGTAGTCAAAAGGAGGTAAAAAAAGCATTGAGAAGTTGCAAAAGGTGGCTTTGAGAAATGACAAATAAAAATATATAAAGACTGGAGTCATAAAAAATTGGAAAATTAGAAAAAGGTTATTTCTTTTACGTATTAAAATTTCAACTTTTCCTCACATCATTTTCCAACCCCTTTCCCCCCTCTACTTTCACCAAATTCCTTCCACTCCTTTCACATCTTCTTTTTCACTCTACCTTTTCCAACTCATTTTCCAAACCCAATTTTCCATCCCCACGTGTAAAAGAACATTTCACGTCGAATTTTACGACGTTCACTTATAAAATTTTCTTCTGCAAAAATATCATGAAACCCCGGAAGTGTTGTAAACGATACGTTAAAGTTGTTAAAGGATTATTGCTGAATGGTTTACATTTTCTTATTTCTGTTCAATAGAGTTGGTTACAGTATACCTATAGGTTTGAAAGAAAACTTGATCTTCTTACAAATTCCACGTGATTTTGAGCATAACCTTATATCGGCTATATGGTTATAAAAGTTTGCCTCTTGGCATACTTTAGCATTCATTGCATTTCTGTTCCCATTCAAGTACATACACTTAGGCAGATTATACTACTCGAAGTATTATATACATGTGCAGTAGTCAAAGTGCCAAACCACAGAGAGCCGGCTGGTAGAACTAAGTTTTACCTACTGATCCAATGCATCCTTCAGTGGTTTCAGAAGTATTGAAGCACATCTGGGTATATATGGTTGTACTTGAGTTCGCAGCTTTGGAATACAATTGTTAAGTTCCTACAAACCTATACATGAAACTGCTCAATGGAAAATTTAAATCGTGCAGCCACTATTTATTGATTAATTAATGACATTATTAACGTCAAAAATTCCTGATCCGTGTAAACTAGACTTAATTAACCACAAGAGAGAGAAAAATATTAGATAAATGAGAAAGTAAATCTGGTTAAGTAAAAAGTGATAACGTGAAAGAGTTGAAAGTCTATTCATTGGGAATAAGAGATGCAGTTTTACTTGTTCATTTATTTATTAGAGGTCTGGGGTTCCATTGCGAATATCGGGCTTTTCATTGCGAAATACAAGCTTTATGCTCGTTCACCCTTTCGATTTTTCCAAAAGAAAATTATTGCATGCAGCAGTAGAAACGAAACTGCAGAAGAATGAAAATTGCGTTCGTGCTTTGTTCGCGAGATGCGAATTTTTCTTCCTCGCTGAGTAGACAAATCAGTATTTCTTCATCTCATAAAACTTAATTTCTGCATTGGTAATTATGTATATTTAAAAAATAATAATATCTTTCTTTCAGGTACAATTGGTTTAAAGGACTTGGAAATCACAGTGCCTTCAATGGTCCGATCAGGAGATTCGGTGTCACTGACCTGCAATTTCGACCTCGAAGGGAAAACATTGTACACAGTCAAGTGGTATCTTGAAGAAGCTGAATTCTATCGTTTTACGCCAAAAAGAGAGCCTCCGGGTCTCGTTCTTCCTGTGAGAAATTTGAAAATAAAAGTAAGTTATCCTTTGCCCTCATTTTTGGATATTTGACACTGATAAAAGTTTCCTCTGGTATTCCTACCGTGAATTGAAAGAGGTATTCGAGAGAAACGTCAGGAAATATGAAAAGGAATGAATGAGGGCTAAGAGACGAAAACTCGCCTCGAGACTTGAAGCTCACTGTGTCTGATGATGACAGTTTTTACGCGTTTTCTTTCTGTTCCCGAGACAGTGGAAGTCCGATGAAGGGAAGATCGATACGCTTGATTTATGATTCTTGCTGTAGCTGATGCTCGACCTTTTAGAATTCCGTTGAACCTAGGTCAACCACGTTTCTCGTTTCACGGATGTAATCACGCTCGAAAGCCCAATTGACACTTACGAATTAATCACTGGAAACCTTGACTTACATCTTTATATATAGCAATGGTTCAGTTAATTCTTTTATTATTTATGGCTGATTTTTGATCAGAGACTAGATTATGTCAAATTATAGTTAAATTGCTTAATACACTATCCATTAGCGAATTTTTACATACTTTTCGAAATATTTTAATTTATCTCTTTGCTCTATAAATTATAACTGATTTAAATTTAGTAGATGCATTTATTTCATAATTTATTCAAGCATATCGAAAATAAAATTCTCCAGTCAACCTTCAATTAAATTCGAAAGAAAGATTTTAAAGTATTTTCGATGTAATGAATCGCATTACTCCTTTCATCGTTACAAGCTTCAAGTACCAATTTTTCAGAGTATTCAGCAGAATTATTTTAAAGTCCTGTTCAATCCGATATAAAAGTCTTGAATTTAAATAAGAAAAATCATGATAGTCACTTTAATTCAATGAACACAAATTATTTTTCAAAAGCTACTGCTTTTGACAGTTCTGACGTCCTGCGTTATTAAAAATGATTGATCGGTGGATGATAAATTGAACGATTCGACAGCGTACAATTTTTAACACCTAGATATTAAAAGAGGCAAAATATGAATATTAATATTTCAAAATTCCTCGCGGATCTACATTAAAAAGTTATGCAACTAACGTTCAAAATAAATAACATGTAAATCCTAAATAGGAATTTCAGATCACATTCAATGTTAACTAAATAAATGAATATTTGTACGAATTAATATTAATTAATAAATAATTATTCTAAATGGGTTTTTGTACCATCGCCCCATCATTAAGCCTCATAATTGAACCGTGGATTTCACAGCTCGAATCAACCTGGGTACATTAAAATCTCTTCATTTTCCCTTAAATGCATTAAACATTGTCCTTGATGAAGTGGGTTCGTCAAGTCAATTCACTGCTTCCGGATTTTGTACAGAATAATTGATTTATATTTTCAAAAAGCTTCATTTTCAATATACGAGGAGATCAATCATGTAATTTTCCCATTTTCCCATTTGCCCATTGTTTCTAAATTCTCACAGCATGACACGATTGACGTTGCAAATGTCAAAGATTTCAAGAGTTTTTAAACTAATTAAACAAAAAATGTCAAGGGTTGTCGAAGAGACTTTAAAAGATTTAAAGATATTTTAGGGATTTACATAAAAATATTTTTTAAAATTTCAAGGGATTTAAAAAAATTTAGAAGTATAGAGATTTCCAAGAGATTTCAAAAGATTTCTTTGATTCTCAACAATTCTGAGAGTCAAGGAAAATTTCGAAAACTGTCTTAGAATTCTTCTCTGAAAAATATTTCAGATTTAAAAAAAAACATTAATAAAATATTTTGAAAACTTTGTCCTATCCAAAAGTCGATAAAGGTCAACGAGACTTTCAATAACTAATTTTTTCCGTGATGATTGACCCCAGGCATTATTTTAAACCTGCGAAATAAATCAAATATTATAATTGCCTTTGCTGAATTGAAATTCAATGAAAGTACCGCTTTTGAATATAAAATCGTTCTTAAGAGATCTTCAATGGAGGGGAAAGGACATTAATTTTATCTTGCAAATGTAAAATAATGACACAAGTAGATACGAGTCGGAAGCTGATAAACGAGAAAGATTTCTCACAAGTAGCGCAGCTTTCTTGGAATATCCGTGAATTCTATGTAGAATATCATCTACAATCTTAATATCTCGACTGGGAACAATGTCCGTGAGATCGTACAACATCGAACCACATCCAGTGAGGGAAAATCGCATTCAGTGAGTTTGTCCAGGAAAAGCGAGGTGGTGCGATGCATATAAATGTCCGTTGAGAAGATTTGATCGCGATTTAGAGCGAGCTGGAAATGACATTGGGGAGTGTGCCGGTGAAAGTTAGTCGATAGGAGGGCAAACGGAGCTTCAGATTCAGAGAGAAAAGTATGACCAAGGAGGATGATTCATTACAAATTTCCACAGCTTGCTGTATCGAACATGAACGAGGTGGTGCTACTCAACGTAACACGAAACCAGTCTGGAATGTACAAATGTGAAGCTTCAGAAGAGCTTCCACTACTGGAAACTAGAGCACAACAAGCTTCAATGATGGTGGTTGGTATGTAATTAATTTAATCATGTATGTAATTACATATCCATTTTGTGTTGTCAGTCTTGCAAGTCTTTTTCTACTCATATCAGACTTCTGTAATAAATTAAGCCAACCCATCATCCAAATTTTCACCATCCTATCTCAATCTTGAAAGAATCATTAGTTCTCCCAAAAATAGGCCATAATTTTTTCCCTCGTTTTTCTTTTTCGCTTTGTCTGGCAAATTTTTGAATTTTTCTCATACCAAAAAGTACGTGAGTAGCTTCACATAGCACTCTACATTGGCGTTGACACTGTAGTAGCATGCCTAGCAAAATGGAAGTGTTGGTTCTTCGTGCTTGGCTCAGTGCCAGAATCAACTTAATCCCTTCAGTACATCTGCTAAATTATATAATTACTAGATGTCCCAGAAACGGATCCCACTATCGCAACTGAGAAACAGCGATTACCGGTGGGAGGGATACTTCGGGCGACTTGTACATCGGGTGCATCTTTTCCTACCCCCAACATCACATGGACACTCAACACAGAATCCGTAAGTATCGCCTATCCCTCTATTGGGACTACGTGCAGACCTTTTCTCTTCCTGCGTTTGTCCCTTATATCTACCTCCCTTTTTACTTTCTCTTTTTTTTCCTTGTCATTCTTCTTTTCAACCTCTATTTTCATTCGTCAATCCTGTCCTCATCCCTTCACGGTTTTTTATACTTTTTTTCGATTGTTCCATTTGCTTCCATTCGCCGATTACATATCAAGTAGATTTATCACTTCACACTACGAGGATTCATTTCTTGACAATTTATGCTAGACAATTTATTCATCTAGAATTGTAATTATTGAAACTATTTTGCACACTTTACTGTATTACTATTTTGAACTTGATAAAAAATGTGTCCACATCGCTTTTTTTTCTGACCCACCTTAATGTGCCACATCGATCGTCCTGAAAAAATGTTCCCCATCAAATTGATGTTTGTGTGTTTACCTTCCCCAATGTGACTATCAGTATTCTGGGTACTTGATCTCTCGAGTCAATCGCATTTATTTACACGTTTCTTCAAAACGAGCTCACGTTCTCTGGGTTTCAGGCACATACGAATTTTATGTCGCAGGAGTGAAATCGTGCGAGCGATTTCCCATTTGTCATATAAAACTCAGGCACCAAGTGCTATAAGAATCAGTCTACGGTTGGAATCTTTATTCGATTGGAAGGGGGGTCAAACAAATACTTACCCCGGATTGAATTTCTTTTTCTATATTTTTTGATTTATTATCTTCTTCCCTAAAAGGAATTAAGGGGTCTTATTTGAATTTCAATAACGCAAAATATTCCCACTGTTACACAGATTTTTGTACAATTATTATTGTATTAAGGAATGGAAAATAATGGAAAAATAAAAAAAAAATATTTACCTTTAAAAATATTTACCTTTCGATAAAAGACAACCGATCCATACTTTCCGTACCGATTATTCGCGAAAGTTCTTGTTGACCGGATATTTAAGTTATGGCCTTTGCGTTTGCATTCGATATCATATAAATTCATAGCTATAGCTTTTCTGGTTATTTTTCAACTGAGAATCTTAGAACTCAGGATAGAAACTATTTTTCTTTATTTCCAAAGTTCTTATTCAGATATTGTTCATATTTCCTGAATACTATGCGAAAGAACATCAAATTCCAAGGCATTCAGAGAAGCAAATTTAAAATCTGCTCATGGGAAGATCGATGGAGGTGGGTCAGTGTGAAGGAATTTTATTGGAAAGCGCTTTGCTACCAGAGAAAAGGCTAAAGTCAGCAGACTTCTCTGGCTCAATTTACATTCGATATAAGCGTGTTCACGAGTAGAATAACAGGATATCTGTATCATCCATTCGTTTAAAAGTAAAATATAGAGTCAAAACTAAAGTTCTTATCTCAGAATTTACTGCACAAGAAAATAAGCATTATTCTTATCATGCTTGCAGATTACAGATTTGGCCGATCTTTATTTTAACATCATCTTAATTGAATTACCATTAATTTTGAGCTCATGATATAGTTCAAATTGTATTAGCAAAAATGCAAAAAACTTGGTCTAGATCAGACAGCCTTTTAATTTTTATACGCAGTATTGATTTCATAATTAAAGTACTTTTATCGAGGTAGTAAATGTTCGGTAGATTTTTAGTTCTTTCAAAAATTAGTAGTATACAATCTTTTTATTGTTTTACAATATAATATTGATGAAAATGATAGCAAGCTGATACGTGATAAAAAAGTGGAATCGATAATACCATTCTGAATTGGTTACGGTCGGTCGCAACTCGTAAGCGAGAGAATCAAAATGTGAAATGTATTCATCTCGTCAGATTGGCAAAGCATCCGGTATAGGCATTTATATATATCTATCAAATTTGCGCCACAGTCCGGCTTGATAGCGTATAGTGAAATGGAACGTCATCAAATCATTTCAAATCGGATCAAATATTAAATCTCTGATAAAGTCATTCTATTGCGAATCGATATTATCAGAAATTCCAGCCTTATCTTGTGTAATTAGTGAAATTTGATATATCCATCATATCCATATATTAAATGCTTAATTATTTAATAAAATATATGTGGTGACTTTAATTCAATGCCTAAAAATCAGTCATTCGAAGTTATTAATTTTTATATAAAAATGTTAATGTTCATCTAATGAAACATTTCTCGGACAAAATTCGATCAAATCAATGGGTTTCCCTAAGCAATTATAATATGATGGTAGGAAATTCTCTATGTTTATTTTGCAAATTACACCGCCCGCGCCGGTAGCTGTAAGCCAATATATTCGAAATGCTTGGTTTCAAATCAACGATTCAACAAATGCAAAGCGTGTTCATCTGTTCATACAAACTTCAACGTAGTGAAGTAGTACAAATAATACTATGAATCTAACGAGAATTTCTGCTGTAAAGTCTCTCAAAATAGTTGAACCGCTAGTTAAAGTTCTGCCAACTTTGTTTCATTGTGAATTCCCAAACACAGTTATTAACTAACAATTTCGCTTTAATGAGAAGTAAACACTCGGGATAACTTTTTTACTGTTACAGATTACCAGTATAACTAGGCATGCGAAAGTTCGATTTAAGAATGTAACGATTGGCCAGAAAAGTAAAGGCCAATCACATCTTGAACTTAAAATTCTCCATCGTTTCTTTCAAAATAATAGATTAAGGCTTGGTTGCCAGGCGAATATTTTTCCAATTTATCAAGCATCAAGGGAAATTGAGATTCTGGAGGATGAACCTTATCTTGCCTCCATCACTAGAGATGCCTCTCACGACAGACGACGTAAGTAAACTTTTAAATTTTTATAAAAGCATTTGAATTACGAGATAAATTGACAATAAAAACGTTCAAATAATGAAATACAAATAGTTAAATAACAAAGTGAAGCAAAACAAATGCAATAGCATTTGCATGTTTATGTGGACATGGTTTACATTTACAAGGTAGTAAATCCTGAGTTCAGAGGTTCACTCTGAAAATTTAGTTGAATGGCATTCATCCATCTCTCTGGCAGTATCTACATGGGAAGTAAAAATAAATTTCACGCAGTAATATTTTTCATGAGTACACTAAATTGTAATATAGTTAAAGATTATTTCTTTTGATGAAAAGCCTGGTGTGAAGAGAGTAATTTATATCTATGTTATTCAATATTAAAATTATAATTTTAAAATTTCACGTATCGGCTAAACTTTGAAAATGATATATAAGATAAACGATGCATTTGAGTTATTTTAAAAAATAAAATTTTGAATTCTCTTGTTGAAATCTATTAAAATATTTGAAATTTTTGGAGATTCTGAAAGATTCCTTATTTGGTGAAATTACTTGAAATTATTTTATCGATCACTTTGCTATTTGAGAAGCAAGTCTCGAGACTAATCCTAGAAATAAATTACACGGTAATAACAAGCGCTATTACCTTGTCGCTAATTATTCATTCTTCAGAGTCGTATGAGGTTACAGTGGCAAAAATCTTCATAAATTTTCTGGACAGAGTCTGGAGAATACATAATTCCTTGATTTTGTTGAGTTCGTAGTTTCTTCCCAAGAATATCCGGTCTATATGGCTGGGTAATGCGAGTGGTAATTTATGTTTTTCTTCACCAACTGTGCCGCTTTTTAACGATGTAGTTAATCGAGAAACTGCGTCATCTTTAATGCGATTCTTTGCCGCATCCAGTAGCACAACTTCCGCTTCTACCCAAGTTTTCTACATTCCTACCTAGTTTGCCACAAATGATAAACCTTAAGTGAAGAAAAGCATTCCACCTATAATACATTTTTCAGTTCTACTTTTGCTTTGTTGATTTAATATTTTATATTGTTGATTCAATTTTTAGTTTAATAATTTAATTTTTCATTTTATAACAAAAGTATTTCTGTATTTCTTTCAGGAACGAACGAAGGCAGTCAAAGCACTTCATCTCAGTACCTTCAAGTCTCGATGATAATTTCCATAATCCTGGTCAGTTCGAGTTTGAGATAACTAGAAGAACTTTGTTTCTATTGTTATATGAATAATATAAAACTGTATCAATAATTAAAATTAATTATATATTCCTAAGGATTTGAAGCAGTTATGTAAGATTTATTCTATGTATATAATTAAAATGAAGAGATTAAGTTACGATGTACAGTTGTATAATTACTTTCAAATATGTTATTCTTTGATGTAAATTGTTAATAAAATAAGTCTCTCAAGGTGATAAGAAGAATATTTGGACTAAGCTCATCGAGTTTCTATGAACCTATAGATCCAATCAAATTGAAAATAAAATATTATTCAATAAAATTTTATTCCAAAAATCAATTTAAAATGAAGGTTTTTTTTAAAAAGAAAATAGATGTATTATATAGAGAGTAAAAATGGCTGAAAAGGGAAAATTTGAAGCAAGTGCAGCGTTAAAATAAAGTGCCACTCTCGATTGGAATCGATAAACGGGACTATGGAGATTAGAAGACCGAATGCCGCTGTGAACAAAGGGATAAAATCCCGCCTCTCGGGGTGCTTTAGGGTCCTCGGGAAGTTCGCAAAACGTTTCAAAATGGCTTTTGTCAGGACAATAAAACGTTTACGAAACGTACCTCACAGATTTGATAGAATCTGTATCTATAAAATCTCTACTATAAAGAGTGTATTGTGCGAATTATTGGCCATCCCAAGTCACAATATAACAATATAAATACACCATTTACTGACGTAAGATATACTTCATAATTTGAAAGTGTTAAAATATTATTATAATTCTTATATTTTCCAGTGACACTTTTTAGGCTAAATTAAGTTAAATTTTAAAAGACTGAACTAAGTCAATTTTTCTTCTTTTTAAAGAAAATTAGATTAGTTATAATTAAAAAAAAAGGTAATAATTAATATCTTAGATTAATATCGTTGACGTGTTTTTATAAAAAGGTCTCTAATTAATAAAGGACAATAATACACTTCTTTCCATCTATTTTGTATCTGAGAAAACATTTTCTTAGTAGAAGAAAAAAATTTCGCAGAATAAAAGACAATGATTTACATCACCACATGAAAAGTATTCAAACAATAATGCATCGGGAAAGAATGCTGGAAAAATGCTTCCTGGCAGAAAAATTGTAATTTTCGGAATTAGAAGTCTCGACACGAGAATAGAGTTATTCGAGCTCATAGTTGAATATCTTTGTGGCAGAAAATCATAAACCACCAACACAAAACATTTCCAGTTTAAAATATTCTTGAATATCTCGGAGTGTATGAAATATCTGTCATAAATAGTTTTAATGAAATTTACTTGTATTGAGAATGCTCCTATCCAGGATAAAATATTTTCACGGGAGATGTAAATCCCTCTCCCTCTTGATAAAAGAATAAATCCTCTCTAAATATTTTAGTCATTTAGAAAAATTAAAAAAATAATAATAATTTTTTTCGTTTCGAGATCTGCAACATTCTGGAATATTGAATGATAACACTTTGAGTCTCGAGGCTTGGTGCCAGATGCTTTTGTCTACACGGATATAGTTTAAGGGGAATAGAAAAAGGGCGTAAATGGGAATTTGATATCCGAAGAAGGGAGCAAAACAGTTTTTTCTTTTCTCTTCAAGAAAATATAATCACTAGTTTGTGATAAAGTGTTATTTGATAATATAAAAGCTAACTATAGAAGTAGTGGATTTAAAATTTCTTCTACTCTCAGGATTTATAGATAAAAAAAATATACAGTAAAAATGCGATATTGGATGGAAACAGATATTTTTCATAAATCACAAGATAAGCATATTTTTCAAAGTATCATGATAATGAGATAAACGATAAGAAGAAAATATATCGTAAATATTGATCTCTAGTTTTTTGTACTCACTCACTTATTATAGAATTTCAAGCTAAAGCTGTGATTTAATGTTCAACAGGATGAGGAAAAAGGAACGGTAAAATTCTAAGTGTTAAAACTTTCTCGTAACTCAGAATTAATCTTGTTTCAATTTCATTTCACGTGTATGCTACCCTTCAATAATCTCTTGAATGAATAAGAAATTCATTTTACTATAAAAAGAATTGTACTCTAGATTTTATTCATTTATTTTATTTTGCACGATTGTTATTATAAAATTGAAGCAAGGAGTGAAGAGACATATAATAGCTATTTATTATATTATATATAATCTTGTTTATCTAGATAAACGAGAATCAATCTACCTTGCATGTATTTGATTTTAAATTTATCGTGCAAAATAATTGGCTCTACATTGGGGAATGTGTTAGAAACGTTTTCTGAAACATTCCATTGTGGCTACGAAGTGATACGATAGAAATTTCCCTCGTCATTTCAGCGCCTGTACTTTATAGGAGTACTATATAGTGAATCGATCAAACCTTCGTTCGCTTAATAAATGTCGCCAGATCGGATTATTGTTCGCGAAATTGACGTTACTTAACACAAAAGGCTTCATATCAAGTTGACATCTCAAGTACTTAGCACCGCTGCTGCTATTTAATTTACACAGAAACATATCACTGCCAAAATGCGACAGAATCAATTCATCAATTTAGTCGGTATCAATTTATTATTTGTGTATAGTTAAAGTAGTTTTATTTAACATTTTATACACTGGAGTGAAAACGAGGCTGCTGATCTGAAAATTGGGAAGCTCTTCACATTATCGAAATGTCCAATGATATATCCAAATGCGTTGTGCGTCATTCCTAATCAGAATTGACGAATACTAATTCAGATGCACGGATTCATCAAGTCCTCGAGCCCTCAAGCCCCTGATTGATGTTTACCCTCAGAACACCTCTCTCAAAAGTGATCAATATTTGTCCTCATTACAAAATCTATGCCAATCATTCCAAATTTCTGTAAGGGTTTGTAAATAAAATATACATAGGAATTACGTATTAAAGTTTAGGTTTCTTTTAAGGGCCTACGCTGTGAAATTTTCTGTTTATTAACTTTCAATGGAGCCTGATTGTATTCAGGAATTTTTTAATTATACAAGAATCTCTGGTTTCTCGATCTAATTAAAGAGAATACTCCAGAGAACCAGTGAAAAGACATTACGCTATAGATATATTCGCAAAGAAAATCTAAATTAACATTTATAGTATAAAAAAATGGAATGAAAACGATCAAAATCCAGTCGACTCTTTGAGTACCCGAGACTTTCAAAAGGGGTAATTAAAATCATCGACAAAAAGAACATTTAAAAAGAAAAGCACAGGTATTTCTGCCATCAGGTAAGAAAAAGCAAGTTTTAATTGCATTATACTTCGTAGTCTCTTTTCATAATAATTAAACAAGGTATACGAGTTTGGAAAAAGGTGTTGGGTTATAATTCTATGTATAAAGATTGAAGAATCAAATTATTCTACGAGAAAATGTCCCAAAGTGTAGTAAATTAACTTTTCACACTCATCCCTTTAGTTCTTATCTTTGTCGTAAAGAGAAGAGGAACACACAAGAATACATTATACTCACACGAGCGTTATGGTATGGAATATACGTCTCGACTTTGCTCTCGCGATACTATGTTAATGCAATTTCTAGAAGGTTAGCGGAAATGGGCTATATCCTCTATTTTGTGCCAACTACCTTGTCACGCACACATCTTCCTTTTCTCTTGCTTTCTTGGCTGAATTTTTGTGTTTTCTCAAGATGAACGCCAGGTTTCGTTTACAGTCGAAATATAACGAAATATAATTTTATTTTCAATATATCCAAACTGAATTATGCTAAAATTATTTTTCGAGATTTCAAAGGCATAACGAGAATTTTTTTTGTGAAAATTGACAAAGATATGTCTTTGTATTCAAAGAAAAGTTGCTGGGATGAAGACCGATATAAAAGGATGAAAAATACAAAAATTTATAGCGAGGATGATGGTCTCTTAAACATCCCTCAAAAGTTTCTCATAATATCACTTTAAATCTTTTGACATCCCTTAACATCAATTAAAAATCATCAAAATCCTTTTAAAGTCATTGAGAATCTCTTGAAATGTTTAGAAACCCTTGAAATATCATAAAATACCTGACAAAAGCTGCGTAATAAAGCAAAACTAACATTGTTGGTATAAATGTCAAACTGAAATAAGTATTAATAAACTTTTCTATTTACAAGTATGAATCAATAAACATATCATCGAAATAGCATGTCCATTTTCACCAATAAATCCGGAAATAACTTCAGAGGATAAAATAAAGTTATGACCAGTTCATAAAGGACCAATATAGTTTGCTATGTTCACAGCTTACACGAAAATCTGTAGTATACAAAACTCGATTCACATGGGCAATGATGTATGACTACACTCTATAATGCTCTAGAACAAACTACCTTTATGTACCGTACAAAGTTACAAACTTTACGATCCATATGAATAAATGACGTATATTATATCTATATATAAAATATGAGCGCAAGAGTGATTTTATAAAGCATATCTTTGGAGATAAAGAAGCCTAAGAGAAAGCATCAAACTTTTGAAAGCTGTGAACTAGTTGCAATTTCAAATTTCCAAATTCCTCGATGAATTATGAGGACTTGGGAAGGTGAAGTAATGCAATTTTCGCGGAGTTCCCGAGCATTGCATAATTTATTACGCTTGTTATAAAAGTCAGTACATATAGTTAAAATAAAATATTCTAATCCATGATTTTGATATGGATATAGAAAAAAATAATGAAATCAAGCAAAAGGAATCAACTATCCATTAAAATAGTATAATAAATGTTTTGAAGGATAGCGAAGGCTTTAGAGAATCAATTCCTTTTCTCCACTTGAATGTTTTTTTTCTTTCTATGCTTATTCTATTCTTTGTGAACTAGTTTCGTAGCCCAGTCGCGTCCATTCAAGTGTAATAGGAGTCTGCAATGCTTCGGTACGTTAATCTTTGCAGGTCAAACGCACAGTCGTCTTCCATTCACTTGAAAGATAAAATATGATGCATGTGTTTCACGAAAACTATGCTTCGCACCTAAAGTATTTCCATTCTGAGGCTAAGTGACGTGTCATTAAATCAGTTTGAAAAATTGTGACTTCTATGACATTGGCGGTGGAAAATTTATGACGAATGTAATTGCAAAATAAGAAATGATCTCTGTAATATTTGATTTGAAATCATTATGTTAACATTGTAATAGCATTTTTAGTATATTAAAGAATATATGTAAATATCAATAAGTTGTAATACGTATAAAGTACATGTAATCATACTATACTCTGAGTTCAATTTATATAAGAGCATAATATAGAATTATAGCTCGTTAGCGTTGCTTGGAAGCAAAGGAAAAGGGAAACCTCATTATCCACAGATACACAAACCTCCTTCGTGATCCGAAAGGGAGTTTGAATTAGCCACTGCGCTAGCTGCACCATTAAAATGTCTGTTTACCTTATTTCATCCTGGCTTAACTCAAATTCTAGCTGCATTAATTTACTATCGAGTCAGTTACTCTTTAGAACACGATTGGCGTTAATTGGTACTTATACTTAAACACCTATACCAGATAATTAAATTATATATTCAAACTCGGATATAAAAAGTTTATATATTCCGTAGTAAAATACATCTGTGGTCAGTCATGCCAATAATTTAACATATTTTATAAAATATCAATAAAAAAGATTTGTTTACTGATAATTATACTTTGACAATAAAATTGTATTGTCAAATTTAGTGGAAATAAATTTCGACAAATTCATTCATTATTTCTGCCTACATTAAAGATTTTAGAAGATTTTGGGATTGTCAAGTAGTAAAAGTCATTTGTGATCAGACATGGAAATTTCTACTATACTATTTGTAAACAGTATGTCGTAAATTATTAATACTTAAGAAAAGAAAGATTGACATGTGTTTCTTGTTATATTAATATTTTTCAAGGGAAAAAAGAACTATGGTACGAAACTACCTCCACATGGAGGAAGTTACTGGACACTTTCTGGAATGTAGAAGCACTAAACGAGTAATGCACGTTTTGTAGTCACCATTTTTGTGTCCTGCAATCTCTTCGAGGAAGAGTGGATCGTAAAATTTGCGTAGCACCATTACACAGGAAACGTGTCATATTTTTTTCATATAAAGGTGCACTTTCAGTAAAAAAAACTGCTCTGAGACAAACACTTCATTTCGCGTTCAATAATCTGATATAAATGTAGAACTAAAAAAGATTTTACATTATTTTTGATGTTACAATATACATTACTAACTTACGAATTCTGCTCAATTTTATTATACAATTCAATTTGGTAGACTATATATTCGAGAAATCGAAATATTTGAGAGAATTCTCCTTAATTGGAGGGTGAAAATATCTGATACAGTATAGAAATTCGAACGTTACTAGGAAGGTAAGTTTCGAGTCGTGGAATACTCTAGTATAACTTGTCGAGCAATATTACGTGCGCAATCAATGTGCAAGTTCGCGAGAGAAGGAAAACGTGCCACTTTGACAAAGGTGATAACGAGTAGGTATATGAAAATGAGATCCTGCCAACATCCGAGCAATCCAACCTCAGCAACCGAAGCCAGAGTGCTAGCTGAAGATAAAGTGATTACTTCCGGTCTCATTCAGATCTTTTCTTTTAATTTAGCCAGTCCTTTTAGTATCCCCGAAAAAAGGCAGCGATAAAATTAAGCTCTGCGTCACTAAAGATTTAGGGAGCTTGCAAAGAGTCTCGTGGAAAGTGCCTATAGATATTACCCCTCCCCAAAGGCGATACTCCATTTTCCTTTGTGAATTGGCCATTGTAATATAGGCCTTTGGCGCTGCTCCATTCCAAATATAATACGTATAATCAAATTCAATTAGCCAGAAGTAAGAACTGAAGTTTTTATATCTATTCCACCTGTAACGATGATTGTAACAAAAAAAAAGAAAAATGATGATTGTTGCAAAAATTTTATTTGCTGTAACTTATTCCGGGCATTAATTATTATCGTGTCAAAGCTAACAAGGTACAAATTAATTTCACTATAATTCTCGAGGATCAGAAGAGAAGAGAAGAGAAGCGAGCCGCGCTGGCGTAAGTGTCGACTGTCCATAAAAAATCTGATGCCGAGCCAAGCTTCCATTAACACGAAGTTCTATTTAGCTCAGAAACTATGCAACAAAAAAGTCATTCGAAAAGTAAAGTGGTAGATTCAACGTTTCATGACCTAATTCACTTTTATTTTTCACAGATTTTTGTGCAGAAAAACTATATTTTATTTACGACAAAAATATTGAGAGTAGAAGATATCAGTTCTTCAGTATTTATCTGCGTTTTTGATTAATGCAATAATTGCAAATCCTTGTTGGAAATAAATCTCCGGGATTCTATTTTAGTAGTTCCTGTTTTGTTATTTAATTCGAGTTCAATCGCTGTGAAATGAAACAGTATGTTTTTAAGCGAAATTCTGTACATTGTTTACAGGAAAGGGATTACCTAGCTTGGAGTCGAACTATGCAAACTCCTTTGAACGATCCTTAAGAAATTTCGTGTCTCTTGAATATATTCATGATTTTCCTCCCTGGTGCGACTCAGCCACGCTTTAAAATCGAAGTGAAATGCACCAACGTGGGGAATTTTACTCTCTCCCTTAGCATCTCAAGCCTGACTGTGGGACCATCTAGGGCAGTTTCCTCAAATATTCTGGTTTATAGGTCAACCAAACTGCAACTGCTAAAAAGCTTGAAATTTATAAAACGACCACAGATACCGCTTTTAGGATCTTTATCAGAAAATATTGATATTATTCTCTCAAAAAAACTTTAAACCCCTTTTCTCGATCTCTCCCTTCGTTTCAATTAGATAAAAATTAAATATCGATGATATATGGTAATCTTTTATGAAGTGATTTCTTTCCAGTGGTTAAGGGAATAGTGAATATTTATACTGCATTCATTCTATAGTAGACTAGTAGAGAGAAAAAGACATTGGTATACGTAGAATCTATCGAACAAAGTACGCGTCGAACAAAATTGCACGTTCAATTTCACAAAGTGCTTTGGTCAAAGACTATAAATTACAAGAAGAGAAACAAATGCGGGTCAATACGAGTGTTCAAGCCAAAGAAACGAAAAGATTAGCCCTTCCAGGTACTAATGCGACCTGAAGTTTATCTTTGGTCACAAGACTACTTCATCTAAATCTTATTCTCCAAGCACATTCGCTCCTTAACATCTCTGTAAACGGAATGAAATTTTCTGCTGTAACACCGCCCTTTTCAAGTCCCGAAACAATCTCTAGTTATAAGATTGAGTCTTTCATTTAAAATAAATAATGAGAAGTAGTTCGGTTTCGAATTGGTTTATGAATTAAAATATGAGGACAACAATTGATGTACTTGGACATGTTTCAAGAGCCCCTGGGACATCCAAGACGTTGATTTCAAAAAGTTTCAAATCTGTCGCAGTCATACGTCGAGTATAATAAATTCAAATAGGTGTTTCCGAGGTTGCGATTTGCATTCGCAGTTGAAAATGTCGATTTTAGAGGTGTATTTCGTGCAGACTGCATGCAAAATCACGTTCTTTCCGGTTTCGAATCTTATAGAAATGGCTCTTGCTGCCTCGAGGGTTTTGCGTAAAAGTGCAACCAAATGGTTGTGGAATGGAGAGGCATCGCCAAAGCTTCTAACCAGACGGACAATTCTATTCTTCACGATGAACCAGCCCTTTCTCTCCATTCTCTGCTCTCTCTTTCTCTATTCTCTCTATTTCTCTCCATCCGCCAACAAAACAAAGATAATCATAATGCAAAATTTATTTGTTTTACAAAAAAATGCAATTTAAAATTGGATTTATAGAATATTTGGTATTTATATATATATAAATACCAAATATTCTATAAATCCAATTTTAAATTGCATTTTTTTGTAAAACAAATAAATTTTGCATTATGATTATCTTTGTTTTGTTGGCGGATGGAGAGAAATAGAGAGAATAGAGAAAGAGAGAGCAGAGAATGGAGAGAAAGGGCTGGTTCATCGTGAAGAATAGAATTGTCCGTCTGGTTAGAAGCTTTGGCGATGCCTCTCCATTCCACAACCATTTGGTTGCACTTTTACGCAAAACCCTCGAGGCAGCAAGAGCCATTTCTATAAGATTCGAAACCGGAAAGAACGTGATTTTGCATGCAGTCTGCACGAAATACACCTCTAAAATCGACATTTTCAACTGCGAATGCAAATCGCAACCTCGGAAACACCTATTTGAATTTATTATACTCGACGTATGACTGCGACAGATTTGAAACTTTTTGAAATCAACGTCTTGGATGTCCCAGGGGCTCTTGAAACATGTCCAAGTACATCAATTGTTGTCCTCATATTTTAATTCATAAACCAATTCGAAACCGAACTACTTCTCATTATTTATTTTAAATGAAAGACTCAATCTTATAACTAGAGATTGTTTCGGGACTTGAAAAGGGCGGTGTTACAGCAGAAAATTTCATTCCGTTTACAGAGATGTTAAGGAGCGAATGTGCTTGGAGAATAAGATTTAGATGAAGTAGTCTTGTGACCAAAGATAAACTTCAGGTCGCATTAGTACCTGGAAGGGCTAATCTTTTCGTTTCTTTGGCTTGAACACTCGTATTGACCCGCATTTGTTTCTCTTCTTGTAATTTATAGTCTTTGACCAAAGCACTTTGTGAAATTGAACGTGCAATTTTGTTCGACGCGTACTTTGTTCGATAGATTCTACGTATACCAATGTCTTTTTCTCTCTACTAGTCTACTATAGAATGAATGCAGTATAAATATTCACTATTCCCTTAACCACTGGAAAGAAATCACTTCATAAAAGATTACCATATATCATCGATATTTAATTTTTATCTAATTGAAACGAAGGGAGAGATCGAGAAAAGGGGTTTAAAGTTTTTTTGAGAGAATAATATCAATATTTTCTGATAAAGATCCTAAAAGCGGTATCTGTGGTCGTTTTATAAATTTCAAGCTTTTTAGCAGTTGCAGTTTGGTTGACCTATAAACCAGAATATTTGAGGAAACTGCCCTAGATGGTCCCACAGTCAGGCTTGAGATGCTAAGGGAGAGAGTAAAATTCCCCACGTTGGTGCATTTCACTTCGATTTTAAAGCGTGGCTGAGTCGCACCAGGGAGGAAAATCATGAATATATTCAAGAGACACGAAATTTCTTAAGGATCGTTCAAAGGAGTTTGCATAGTTCGACTCCAAGCTAGGTAATCCCTTTCCTGTAAACAATGTACAGAATTTCGCTTAAAAACATACTGTTTCATTTCACAGCGATTGAACTCGAATTAAATAACAAAACAGGAACTACTAAAATAGAATCCCGGAGATTTATTTCCAACAAGGATTTGCAATTATTGCATTAATCAAAAACGCAGATAAATACTGAAGAACTGATATCTTCTACTCTCAATATTTTTGTCGTAAATAAAATATAGTTTTTCTGCACAAAAATCTGTGAAAAATAAAAGTGAATTAGGTCATGAAACGTTGAATCTACCACTTTACTTTTCGAATGACTTTTTTGTTGCATAGTTTCTGAGCTAAATAGAACTTCGTGTTAATGGAAGCTTGGCTCGGCATCAGATTTTTTATGGACAGTCGACACTTACGCCAGCGCGGCTCGCTTCTCTTCTCTTCTCTTCTGATCCTCGAGAATTATAGTGAAATTAATTTGTACCTTGTTAGCTTTGACACGATAATAATTAATGCCCGGAATAAGTTACAGCAAATAAAATTTTTGCAACAATCATCATTTTTCTTTTTTTTTGTTACAATCATCGTTACAGGTGGAATAGATATAAAAACTTCAGTTCTTACTTCTGGCTAATTGAATTTGATTATACGTATTATATTTGGAATGGAGCAGCGCCAAAGGCCTATATTACAATGGCCAATTCACAAAGGAAAATGGAGTATCGCCTTTGGGGAGGGGTAATATCTATAGGCACTTTCCACGAGACTCTTTGCAAGCTCCCTAAATCTTTAGTGACGCAGAGCTTAATTTTATCGCTGCCTTTTTTCGGGGATACTAAAAGGACTGGCTAAATTAAAAGAAAAGATCTGAATGAGACCGGAAGTAATCACTTTATCTTCAGCTAGCACTCTGGCTTCGGTTGCTGAGGTTGGATTGCTCGGATGTTGGCAGGATCTCATTTTCATATACCTACTCGTTATCACCTTTGTCAAAGTGGCACGTTTTCCTTCTCTCGCGAACTTGCACATTGATTGCGCACGTAATATTGCTCGACAAGTTATACTAGAGTATTCCACGACTCGAAACTTACCTTCCTAGTAACGTTCGAATTTCTATACTGTATCAGATATTTTCACCCTCCAATTAAGGAGAATTCTCTCAAATATTTCGATTTCTCGAATATATAGTCTACCAAATTGAATTGTATAATAAAATTGAGCAGAATTCGTAAGTTAGTAATGTATATTGTAACATCAAAAATAATGTAAAATCTTTTTTAGTTCTACATTTATATCAGATTATTGAACGCGAAATGAAGTGTTTGTCTCAGAGCAGTTTTTTTTACTGAAAGTGCACCTTTATATGAAAAAAATATGACACGTTTCCTGTGTAATGGTGCTACGCAAATTTTACGATCCACTCTTCCTCGAAGAGATTGCAGGACACAAAAATGGTGACTACAAAACGTGCATTACTCGTTTAGTGCTTCTACATTCCAGAAAGTGTCCAGTAACTTCCTCCATGTGGAGGTAGTTTCGTACCATAGTTCTTTTTTCCCTTGAAAAATATTAATATAACAAGAAACACATGTCAATCTTTCTTTTCTTAAGTATTAATAATTTACGACATACTGTTTACAAATAGTATAGTAGAAATTTCCATGTCTGATCACAAATGACTTTTACTACTTGACAATCCCAAAATCTTCTAAAATCTTTAATGTAGGCAGAAATAATGAATGAATTTGTCGAAATTTATTTCCACTAAATTTGACAATACAATTTTATTGTCAAAGTATAATTATCAGTAAACAAATCTTTTTTATTGATATTTTATAAAATATGTTAAATTATTGGCATGACTGACCACAGATGTATTTTACTACGGAATATATAAACTTTTTATATCCGAGTTTGAATATATAATTTAATTATCTGGTATAGGTGTTTAAGTATAAGTACCAATTAACGCCAATCGTGTTCTAAAGAGTAACTGACTCGATAGTAAATTAATGCAGCTAGAATTTGAGTTAAGCCAGGATGAAATAAGGTAAACAGACATTTTAATGGTGCAGCTAGCGCAGTGGCTAATTCAAACTCCCTTTCGGATCACGAAGGAGGTTTGTGTATCTGTGGATAATGAGGTTTCCCTTTTCCTTTGCTTCCAAGCAACGCTAACGAGCTATAATTCTATATTATGCTCTTATATAAATTGAACTCAGAGTATAGTATGATTACATGTACTTTATACGTATTACAACTTATTGATATTTACATATATTCTTTAATATACTAAAAATGCTATTACAATGTTAACATAATGATTTCAAATCAAATATTACAGAGATCATTTCTTATTTTGCAATTACATTCGTCATAAATTTTCCACCGCCAATGTCATAGAAGTCACAATTTTTCAAACTGATTTAATGACACGTCACTTAGCCTCAGAATGGAAATACTTTAGGTGCGAAGCATAGTTTTCGTGAAACACATGCATCATATTTTATCTTTCAAGTGAATGGAAGACGACTGTGCGTTTGACCTGCAAAGATTAACGTACCGAAGCATTGCAGACTCCTATTACACTTGAATGGACGCGACTGGGCTACGAAACTAGTTCACAAAGAATAGAATAAGCATAGAAAGAAAAAAAACATTCAAGTGGAGAAAAGGAATTGATTCTCTAAAGCCTTCGCTATCCTTCAAAACATTTATTATACTATTTTAATGGATAGTTGATTCCTTTTGCTTGATTTCATTATTTTTTTCTATATCCATATCAAAATCATGGATTAGAATATTTTATTTTAACTATATGTACTGACTTTTATAACAAGCGTAATAAATTATGCAATGCTCGGGAACTCCGCGAAAATTGCATTACTTCACCTTCCCAAGTCCTCATAATTCATCGAGGAATTTGGAAATTTGAAATTGCAACTAGTTCACAGCTTTCAAAAGTTTGATGCTTTCTCTTAGGCTTCTTTATCTCCAAAGATATGCTTTATAAAATCACTCTTGCGCTCATATTTTATATATAGATATAATATACGTCATTTATTCATATGGATCGTAAAGTTTGTAACTTTGTACGGTACATAAAGGTAGTTTGTTCTAGAGCATTATAGAGTGTAGTCATACATCATTGCCCATGTGAATCGAGTTTTGTATACTACAGATTTTCGTGTAAGCTGTGAACATAGCAAACTATATTGGTCCTTTATGAACTGGTCATAACTTTATTTTATCCTCTGAAGTTATTTCCGGATTTATTGGTGAAAATGGACATGCTATTTCGATGATATGTTTATTGATTCATACTTGTAAATAGAAAAGTTTATTAATACTTATTTCAGTTTGACATTTATACCAACAATGTTAGTTTTGCTTTATTACGCAGCTTTTGTCAGGTATTTTATGATATTTCAAGGGTTTCTAAACATTTCAAGAGATTCTCAATGACTTTAAAAGGATTTTGATGATTTTTAATTGATGTTAAGGGATGTCAAAAGATTTAAAGTGATATTATGAGAAACTTTTGAGGGATGTTTAAGAGACCATCATCCTCGCTATAAATTTTTGTATTTTTCATCCTTTTATATCGGTCTTCATCCCAGCAACTTTTCTTTGAATACAAAGACATATCTTTGTCAATTTTCACAAAAAAAATTCTCGTTATGCCTTTGAAATCTCGAAAAATAATTTTAGCATAATTCAGTTTGGATATATTGAAAATAAAATTATATTTCGTTATATTTCGACTGTAAACGAAACCTGGCGTTCATCTTGAGAAAACACAAAAATTCAGCCAAGAAAGCAAGAGAAAAGGAAGATGTGTGCGTGACAAGGTAGTTGGCACAAAATAGAGGATATAGCCCATTTCCGCTAACCTTCTAGAAATTGCATTAACATAGTATCGCGAGAGCAAAGTCGAGACGTATATTCCATACCATAACGCTCGTGTGAGTATAATGTATTCTTGTGTGTTCCTCTTCTCTTTACGACAAAGATAAGAACTAAAGGGATGAGTGTGAAAAGTTAATTTACTACACTTTGGGACATTTTCTCGTAGAATAATTTGATTCTTCAATCTTTATACATAGAATTATAACCCAACACCTTTTTCCAAACTCGTATACCTTGTTTAATTATTATGAAAAGAGACTACGAAGTATAATGCAATTAAAACTTGCTTTTTCTTACCTGATGGCAGAAATACCTGTGCTTTTCTTTTTAAATGTTCTTTTTGTCGATGATTTTAATTACCCCTTTTGAAAGTCTCGGGTACTCAAAGAGTCGACTGGATTTTGATCGTTTTCATTCCATTTTTTTATACTATAAATGTTAATTTAGATTTTCTTTGCGAATATATCTATAGCGTAATGTCTTTTCACTGGTTCTCTGGAGTATTCTCTTTAATTAGATCGAGAAACCAGAGATTCTTGTATAATTAAAAAATTCCTGAATACAATCAGGCTCCATTGAAAGTTAATAAACAGAAAATTTCACAGCGTAGGCCCTTAAAAGAAACCTAAACTTTAATACGTAATTCCTATGTATATTTTATTTACAAACCCTTACAGAAATTTGGAATGATTGGCATAGATTTTGTAATGAGGACAAATATTGATCACTTTTGAGAGAGGTGTTCTGAGGGTAAACATCAATCAGGGGCTTGAGGGCTCGAGGACTTGATGAATCCGTGCATCTGAATTAGTATTCGTCAATTCTGATTAGGAATGACGCACAACGCATTTGGATATATCATTGGACATTTCGATAATGTGAAGAGCTTCCCAATTTTCAGATCAGCAGCCTCGTTTTCACTCCAGTGTATAAAATGTTAAATAAAACTACTTTAACTATACACAAATAATAAATTGATACCGACTAAATTGATGAATTGATTCTGTCGCATTTTGGCAGTGATATGTTTCTGTGTAAATTAAATAGCAGCAGCGGTGCTAAGTACTTGAGATGTCAACTTGATATGAAGCCTTTTGTGTTAAGTAACGTCAATTTCGCGAACAATAATCCGATCTGGCGACATTTATTAAGCGAACGAAGGTTTGATCGATTCACTATATAGTACTCCTATAAAGTACAGGCGCTGAAATGACGAGGGAAATTTCTATCGTATCACTTCGTAGCCACAATGGAATGTTTCAGAAAACGTTTCTAACACATTCCCCAATGTAGAGCCAATTATTTTGCACGATAAATTTAAAATCAAATACATGCAAGGTAGATTGATTCTCGTTTATCTAGATAAACAAGATTATATATAATATAATAAATAGCTATTATATGTCTCTTCACTCCTTGCTTCAATTTTATAATAACAATCGTGCAAAATAAAATAAATGAATAAAATCTAGAGTACAATTCTTTTTATAGTAAAATGAATTTCTTATTCATTCAAGAGATTATTGAAGGGTAGCATACACGTGAAATGAAATTGAAACAAGATTAATTCTGAGTTACGAGAAAGTTTTAACACTTAGAATTTTACCGTTCCTTTTTCCTCATCCTGTTGAACATTAAATCACAGCTTTAGCTTGAAATTCTATAATAAGTGAGTGAGTACAAAAAACTAGAGATCAATATTTACGATATATTTTCTTCTTATCGTTTATCTCATTATCATGATACTTTGAAAAATATGCTTATCTTGTGATTTATGAAAAATATCTGTTTCCATCCAATATCGCATTTTTACTGTATATTTTTTTTATCTATAAATCCTGAGAGTAGAAGAAATTTTAAATCCACTACTTCTATAGTTAGCTTTTATATTATCAAATAACACTTTATCACAAACTAGTGATTATATTTTCTTGAAGAGAAAAGAAAAAACTGTTTTGCTCCCTTCTTCGGATATCAAATTCCCATTTACGCCCTTTTTCTATTCCCCTTAAACTATATCCGTGTAGACAAAAGCATCTGGCACCAAGCCTCGAGACTCAAAGTGTTATCATTCAATATTCCAGAATGTTGCAGATCTCGAAACGAAAAAAATTATTATTATTTTTTTAATTTTTCTAAATGACTAAAATATTTAGAGAGGATTTATTCTTTTATCAAGAGGGAGAGGGATTTACATCTCCCGTGAAAATATTTTATCCTGGATAGGAGCATTCTCAATACAAGTAAATTTCATTAAAACTATTTATGACAGATATTTCATACACTCCGAGATATTCAAGAATATTTTAAACTGGAAATGTTTTGTGTTGGTGGTTTATGATTTTCTGCCACAAAGATATTCAACTATGAGCTCGAATAACTCTATTCTCGTGTCGAGACTTCTAATTCCGAAAATTACAATTTTTCTGCCAGGAAGCATTTTTCCAGCATTCTTTCCCGATGCATTATTGTTTGAATACTTTTCATGTGGTGATGTAAATCATTGTCTTTTATTCTGCGAAATTTTTTTCTTCTACTAAGAAAATGTTTTCTCAGATACAAAATAGATGGAAAGAAGTGTATTATTGTCCTTTATTAATTAGAGACCTTTTTATAAAAACACGTCAACGATATTAATCTAAGATATTAATTATTACCTTTTTTTTTAATTATAACTAATCTAATTTTCTTTAAAAAGAAGAAAAATTGACTTAGTTCAGTCTTTTAAAATTTAACTTAATTTAGCCTAAAAAGTGTCACTGGAAAATATAAGAATTATAATAATATTTTAACACTTTCAAATTATGAAGTATATCTTACGTCAGTAAATGGTGTATTTATATTGTTATATTGTGACTTGGGATGGCCAATAATTCGCACAATACACTCTTTATAGTAGAGATTTTATAGATACAGATTCTATCAAATCTGTGAGGTACGTTTCGTAAACGTTTTATTGTCCTGACAAAAGCCATTTTGAAACGTTTTGCGAACTTCCCGAGGACCCTAAAGCACCCCGAGAGGCGGGATTTTATCCCTTTGTTCACAGCGGCATTCGGTCTTCTAATCTCCATAGTCCCGTTTATCGATTCCAATCGAGAGTGGCACTTTATTTTAACGCTGCACTTGCTTCAAATTTTCCCTTTTCAGCCATTTTTACTCTCTATATAATACATCTATTTTCTTTTTAAAAAAAACCTTCATTTTAAATTGATTTTTGGAATAAAATTTTATTGAATAATATTTTATTTTCAATTTGATTGGATCTATAGGTTCATAGAAACTCGATGAGCTTAGTCCAAATATTCTTCTTATCACCTTGAGAGACTTATTTTATTAACAATTTACATCAAAGAATAACATATTTGAAAGTAATTATACAACTGTACATCGTAACTTAATCTCTTCATTTTAATTATATACATAGAATAAATCTTACATAACTGCTTCAAATCCTTAGGAATATATAATTAATTTTAATTATTGATACAGTTTTATATTATTCATATAACAATAGAAACAAAGTTCTTCTAGTTATCTCAAACTCGAACTGACCAGGATTATGGAAATTATCATCGAGACTTGAAGGTACTGAGATGAAGTGCTTTGACTGCCTTCGTTCGTTCCTGAAAGAAATACAGAAATACTTTTGTTATAAAATGAAAAATTAAATTATTAAACTAAAAATTGAATCAACAATATAAAATATTAAATCAACAAAGCAAAAGTAGAACTGAAAAATGTATTATAGGTGGAATGCTTTTCTTCACTTAAGGTTTATCATTTGTGGCAAACTAGGTAGGAATGTAGAAAACTTGGGTAGAAGCGGAAGTTGTGCTACTGGATGCGGCAAAGAATCGCATTAAAGATGACGCAGTTTCTCGATTAACTACATCGTTAAAAAGCGGCACAGTTGGTGAAGAAAAACATAAATTACCACTCGCATTACCCAGCCATATAGACCGGATATTCTTGGGAAGAAACTACGAACTCAACAAAATCAAGGAATTATGTATTCTCCAGACTCTGTCCAGAAAATTTATGAAGATTTTTGCCACTGTAACCTCATACGACTCTGAAGAATGAATAATTAGCGACAAGGTAATAGCGCTTGTTATTACCGTGTAATTTATTTCTAGGATTAGTCTCGAGACTTGCTTCTCAAATAGCAAAGTGATCGATAAAATAATTTCAAGTAATTTCACCAAATAAGGAATCTTTCAGAATCTCCAAAAATTTCAAATATTTTAATAGATTTCAACAAGAGAATTCAAAATTTTATTTTTTAAAATAACTCAAATGCATCGTTTATCTTATATATCATTTTCAAAGTTTAGCCGATACGTGAAATTTTAAAATTATAATTTTAATATTGAATAACATAGATATAAATTACTCTCTTCACACCAGGCTTTTCATCAAAAGAAATAATCTTTAACTATATTACAATTTAGTGTACTCATGAAAAATATTACTGCGTGAAATTTATTTTTACTTCCCATGTAGATACTGCCAGAGAGATGGATGAATGCCATTCAACTAAATTTTCAGAGTGAACCTCTGAACTCAGGATTTACTACCTTGTAAATGTAAACCATGTCCACATAAACATGCAAATGCTATTGCATTTGTTTTGCTTCACTTTGTTATTTAACTATTTGTATTTCATTATTTGAACGTTTTTATTGTCAATTTATCTCGTAATTCAAATGCTTTTATAAAAATTTAAAAGTTTACTTACGTCGTCTGTCGTGAGAGGCATCTCTAGTGATGGAGGCAAGATAAGGTTCATCCTCCAGAATCTCAATTTCCCTTGATGCTTGATAAATTGGAAAAATATTCGCCTGGCAACCAAGCCTTAATCTATTATTTTGAAAGAAACGATGGAGAATTTTAAGTTCAAGATGTGATTGGCCTTTACTTTTCTGGCCAATCGTTACATTCTTAAATCGAACTTTCGCATGCCTAGTTATACTGGTAATCTGTAACAGTAAAAAAGTTATCCCGAGTGTTTACTTCTCATTAAAGCGAAATTGTTAGTTAATAACTGTGTTTGGGAATTCACAATGAAACAAAGTTGGCAGAACTTTAACTAGCGGTTCAACTATTTTGAGAGACTTTACAGCAGAAATTCTCGTTAGATTCATAGTATTATTTGTACTACTTCACTACGTTGAAGTTTGTATGAACAGATGAACACGCTTTGCATTTGTTGAATCGTTGATTTGAAACCAAGCATTTCGAATATATTGGCTTACAGCTACCGGCGCGGGCGGTGTAATTTGCAAAATAAACATAGAGAATTTCCTACCATCATATTATAATTGCTTAGGGAAACCCATTGATTTGATCGAATTTTGTCCGAGAAATGTTTCATTAGATGAACATTAACATTTTTATATAAAAATTAATAACTTCGAATGACTGATTTTTAGGCATTGAATTAAAGTCACCACATATATTTTATTAAATAATTAAGCATTTAATATATGGATATGATGGATATATCAAATTTCACTAATTACACAAGATAAGGCTGGAATTTCTGATAATATCGATTCGCAATAGAATGACTTTATCAGAGATTTAATATTTGATCCGATTTGAAATGATTTGATGACGTTCCATTTCACTATACGCTATCAAGCCGGACTGTGGCGCAAATTTGATAGATATATATAAATGCCTATACCGGATGCTTTGCCAATCTGACGAGATGAATACATTTCACATTTTGATTCTCTCGCTTACGAGTTGCGACCGACCGTAACCAATTCAGAATGGTATTATCGATTCCACTTTTTTATCACGTATCAGCTTGCTATCATTTTCATCAATATTATATTGTAAAACAATAAAAAGATTGTATACTACTAATTTTTGAAAGAACTAAAAATCTACCGAACATTTACTACCTCGATAAAAGTACTTTAATTATGAAATCAATACTGCGTATAAAAATTAAAAGGCTGTCTGATCTAGACCAAGTTTTTTGCATTTTTGCTAATACAATTTGAACTATATCATGAGCTCAAAATTAATGGTAATTCAATTAAGATGATGTTAAAATAAAGATCGGCCAAATCTGTAATCTGCAAGCATGATAAGAATAATGCTTATTTTCTTGTGCAGTAAATTCTGAGATAAGAACTTTAGTTTTGACTCTATATTTTACTTTTAAACGAATGGATGATACAGATATCCTGTTATTCTACTCGTGAACACGCTTATATCGAATGTAAATTGAGCCAGAGAAGTCTGCTGACTTTAGCCTTTTCTCTGGTAGCAAAGCGCTTTCCAATAAAATTCCTTCACACTGACCCACCTCCATCGATCTTCCCATGAGCAGATTTTAAATTTGCTTCTCTGAATGCCTTGGAATTTGATGTTCTTTCGCATAGTATTCAGGAAATATGAACAATATCTGAATAAGAACTTTGGAAATAAAGAAAAATAGTTTCTATCCTGAGTTCTAAGATTCTCAGTTGAAAAATAACCAGAAAAGCTATAGCTATGAATTTATATGATATCGAATGCAAACGCAAAGGCCATAACTTAAATATCCGGTCAACAAGAACTTTCGCGAATAATCGGTACGGAAAGTATGGATCGGTTGTCTTTTATCGAAAGGTAAATATTTTTAAAGGTAAATATTTTTTTTTTATTTTTCCATTATTTTCCATTCCTTAATACAATAATAATTGTACAAAAATCTGTGTAACAGTGGGAATATTTTGCGTTATTGAAATTCAAATAAGACCCCTTAATTCCTTTTAGGGAAGAAGATAATAAATCAAAAAATATAGAAAAAGAAATTCAATCCGGGGTAAGTATTTGTTTGACCCCCCTTCCAATCGAATAAAGATTCCAACCGTAGACTGATTCTTATAGCACTTGGTGCCTGAGTTTTATATGACAAATGGGAAATCGCTCGCACGATTTCACTCCTGCGACATAAAATTCGTATGTGCCTGAAACCCAGAGAACGTGAGCTCGTTTTGAAGAAACGTGTAAATAAATGCGATTGACTCGAGAGATCAAGTACCCAGAATACTGATAGTCACATTGGGGAAGGTAAACACACAAACATCAATTTGATGGGGAACATTTTTTCAGGACGATCGATGTGGCACATTAAGGTGGGTCAGAAAAAAAAGCGATGTGGACACATTTTTTATCAAGTTCAAAATAGTAATACAGTAAAGTGTGCAAAATAGTTTCAATAATTACAATTCTAGATGAATAAATTGTCTAGCATAAATTGTCAAGAAATGAATCCTCGTAGTGTGAAGTGATAAATCTACTTGATATGTAATCGGCGAATGGAAGCAAATGGAACAATCGAAAAAAAGTATAAAAAACCGTGAAGGGATGAGGACAGGATTGACGAATGAAAATAGAGGTTGAAAAGAAGAATGACAAGGAAAAAAAAGAGAAAGTAAAAAGGGAGGTAGATATAAGGGACAAACGCAGGAAGAGAAAAGGTCTGCACGTAGTCCCAATAGAGGGATAGGCGATACTTACGGATTCTGTGTTGAGTGTCCATGTGATGTTGGGGGTAGGAAAAGATGCACCCGATGTACAAGTCGCCCGAAGTATCCCTCCCACCGGTAATCGCTGTTTCTCAGTTGCGATAGTGGGATCCGTTTCTGGGACATCTAGTAATTATATAATTTAGCAGATGTACTGAAGGGATTAAGTTGATTCTGGCACTGAGCCAAGCACGAAGAACCAACACTTCCATTTTGCTAGGCATGCTACTACAGTGTCAACGCCAATGTAGAGTGCTATGTGAAGCTACTCACGTACTTTTTGGTATGAGAAAAATTCAAAAATTTGCCAGACAAAGCGAAAAAGAAAAACGAGGGAAAAAATTATGGCCTATTTTTGGGAGAACTAATGATTCTTTCAAGATTGAGATAGGATGGTGAAAATTTGGATGATGGGTTGGCTTAATTTATTACAGAAGTCTGATATGAGTAGAAAAAGACTTGCAAGACTGACAACACAAAATGGATATGTAATTACATACATGATTAAATTAATTACATACCAACCACCATCATTGAAGCTTGTTGTGCTCTAGTTTCCAGTAGTGGAAGCTCTTCTGAAGCTTCACATTTGTACATTCCAGACTGGTTTCGTGTTACGTTGAGTAGCACCACCTCGTTCATGTTCGATACAGCAAGCTGTGGAAATTTGTAATGAATCATCCTCCTTGGTCATACTTTTCTCTCTGAATCTGAAGCTCCGTTTGCCCTCCTATCGACTAACTTTCACCGGCACACTCCCCAATGTCATTTCCAGCTCGCTCTAAATCGCGATCAAATCTTCTCAACGGACATTTATATGCATCGCACCACCTCGCTTTTCCTGGACAAACTCACTGAATGCGATTTTCCCTCACTGGATGTGGTTCGATGTTGTACGATCTCACGGACATTGTTCCCAGTCGAGATATTAAGATTGTAGATGATATTCTACATAGAATTCACGGATATTCCAAGAAAGCTGCGCTACTTGTGAGAAATCTTTCTCGTTTATCAGCTTCCGACTCGTATCTACTTGTGTCATTATTTTACATTTGCAAGATAAAATTAATGTCCTTTCCCCTCCATTGAAGATCTCTTAAGAACGATTTTATATTCAAAAGCGGTACTTTCATTGAATTTCAATTCAGCAAAGGCAATTATAATATTTGATTTATTTCGCAGGTTTAAAATAATGCCTGGGGTCAATCATCACGGAAAAAATTAGTTATTGAAAGTCTCGTTGACCTTTATCGACTTTTGGATAGGACAAAGTTTTCAAAATATTTTATTAATGTTTTTTTTTAAATCTGAAATATTTTTCAGAGAAGAATTCTAAGACAGTTTTCGAAATTTTCCTTGACTCTCAGAATTGTTGAGAATCAAAGAAATCTTTTGAAATCTCTTGGAAATCTCTATACTTCTAAATTTTTTTAAATCCCTTGAAATTTTAAAAAATATTTTTATGTAAATCCCTAAAATATCTTTAAATCTTTTAAAGTCTCTTCGACAACCCTTGACATTTTTTGTTTAATTAGTTTAAAAACTCTTGAAATCTTTGACATTTGCAACGTCAATCGTGTCATGCTGTGAGAATTTAGAAACAATGGGCAAATGGGAAAATGGGAAAATTACATGATTGATCTCCTCGTATATTGAAAATGAAGCTTTTTGAAAATATAAATCAATTATTCTGTACAAAATCCGGAAGCAGTGAATTGACTTGACGAACCCACTTCATCAAGGACAATGTTTAATGCATTTAAGGGAAAATGAAGAGATTTTAATGTACCCAGGTTGATTCGAGCTGTGAAATCCACGGTTCAATTATGAGGCTTAATGATGGGGCGATGGTACAAAAACCCATTTAGAATAATTATTTATTAATTAATATTAATTCGTACAAATATTCATTTATTTAGTTAACATTGAATGTGATCTGAAATTCCTATTTAGGATTTACATGTTATTTATTTTGAACGTTAGTTGCATAACTTTTTAATGTAGATCCGCGAGGAATTTTGAAATATTAATATTCATATTTTGCCTCTTTTAATATCTAGGTGTTAAAAATTGTACGCTGTCGAATCGTTCAATTTATCATCCACCGATCAATCATTTTTAATAACGCAGGACGTCAGAACTGTCAAAAGCAGTAGCTTTTGAAAAATAATTTGTGTTCATTGAATTAAAGTGACTATCATGATTTTTCTTATTTAAATTCAAGACTTTTATATCGGATTGAACAGGACTTTAAAATAATTCTGCTGAATACTCTGAAAAATTGGTACTTGAAGCTTGTAACGATGAAAGGAGTAATGCGATTCATTACATCGAAAATACTTTAAAATCTTTCTTTCGAATTTAATTGAAGGTTGACTGGAGAATTTTATTTTCGATATGCTTGAATAAATTATGAAATAAATGCATCTACTAAATTTAAATCAGTTATAATTTATAGAGCAAAGAGATAAATTAAAATATTTCGAAAAGTATGTAAAAATTCGCTAATGGATAGTGTATTAAGCAATTTAACTATAATTTGACATAATCTAGTCTCTGATCAAAAATCAGCCATAAATAATAAAAGAATTAACTGAACCATTGCTATATATAAAGATGTAAGTCAAGGTTTCCAGTGATTAATTCGTAAGTGTCAATTGGGCTTTCGAGCGTGATTACATCCGTGAAACGAGAAACGTGGTTGACCTAGGTTCAACGGAATTCTAAAAGGTCGAGCATCAGCTACAGCAAGAATCATAAATCAAGCGTATCGATCTTCCCTTCATCGGACTTCCACTGTCTCGGGAACAGAAAGAAAACGCGTAAAAACTGTCATCATCAGACACAGTGAGCTTCAAGTCTCGAGGCGAGTTTTCGTCTCTTAGCCCTCATTCATTCCTTTTCATATTTCCTGACGTTTCTCTCGAATACCTCTTTCAATTCACGGTAGGAATACCAGAGGAAACTTTTATCAGTGTCAAATATCCAAAAATGAGGGCAAAGGATAACTTACTTTTATTTTCAAATTTCTCACAGGAAGAACGAGACCCGGAGGCTCTCTTTTTGGCGTAAAACGATAGAATTCAGCTTCTTCAAGATACCACTTGACTGTGTACAATGTTTTCCCTTCGAGGTCGAAATTGCAGGTCAGTGACACCGAATCTCCTGATCGGACCATTGAAGGCACTGTGATTTCCAAGTCCTTTAAACCAATTGTACCTGAAAGAAAGATATTATTATTTTTTAAATATACATAATTACCAATGCAGAAATTAAGTTTTATGAGATGAAGAAATACTGATTTGTCTACTCAGCGAGGAAGAAAAATTCGCATCTCGCGAACAAAGCACGAACGCAATTTTCATTCTTCTGCAGTTTCGTTTCTACTGCTGCATGCAATAATTTTCTTTTGGAAAAATCGAAAGGGTGAACGAGCATAAAGCTTGTATTTCGCAATGAAAAGCCCGATATTCGCAATGGAACCCCAGACCTCTAATAAATAAATGAACAAGTAAAACTGCATCTCTTATTCCCAATGAATAGACTTTCAACTCTTTCACGTTATCACTTTTTACTTAACCAGATTTACTTTCTCATTTATCTAATATTTTTCTCTCTCTTGTGGTTAATTAAGTCTAGTTTACACGGATCAGGAATTTTTGACGTTAATAATGTCATTAATTAATCAATAAATAGTGGCTGCACGATTTAAATTTTCCATTGAGCAGTTTCATGTATAGGTTTGTAGGAACTTAACAATTGTATTCCAAAGCTGCGAACTCAAGTACAACCATATATACCCAGATGTGCTTCAATACTTCTGAAACCACTGAAGGATGCATTGGATCAGTAGGTAAAACTTAGTTCTACCAGCCGGCTCTCTGTGGTTTGGCACTTTGACTACTGCACATGTATATAATACTTCGAGTAGTATAATCTGCCTAAGTGTATGTACTTGAATGGGAACAGAAATGCAATGAATGCTAAAGTATGCCAAGAGGCAAACTTTTATAACCATATAGCCGATATAAGGTTATGCTCAAAATCACGTGGAATTTGTAAGAAGATCAAGTTTTCTTTCAAACCTATAGGTATACTGTAACCAACTCTATTGAACAGAAATAAGAAAATGTAAACCATTCAGCAATAATCCTTTAACAACTTTAACGTATCGTTTACAACACTTCCGGGGTTTCATGATATTTTTGCAGAAGAAAATTTTATAAGTGAACGTCGTAAAATTCGACGTGAAATGTTCTTTTACACGTGGGGATGGAAAATTGGGTTTGGAAAATGAGTTGGAAAAGGTAGAGTGAAAAAGAAGATGTGAAAGGAGTGGAAGGAATTTGGTGAAAGTAGAGGGGGGAAAGGGGTTGGAAAATGATGTGAGGAAAAGTTGAAATTTTAATACGTAAAAGAAATAACCTTTTTCTAATTTTCCAATTTTTTATGACTCCAGTCTTTATATATTTTTATTTGTCATTTCTCAAAGCCACCTTTTGCAACTTCTCAATGCTTTTTTTACCTCCTTTTGACTACTCTGCACAGAAGGAGAACCGGAAGGTCGAGGAACGAACGACGCCGCAATATTGCCAATTCCGCCCGATGACGTGACGTAGTGCAATGGTCGTTTTTCTTCTGCCTTTTTTACTACCCTTCAAGTCTTCTTCGTTTCCTGTCCCGACTGATTCTCGAGGGATGACGGTTTTAATAATTTCCTTCAGACTTCAGACACCGACGACACTAATCAACCCCGCACCCCATCTTAATTTGCTCCGTAGGAATAAAAAGATTTGTCACTTCAGACTTTGTGTCAAACGATATTAATTTGACATTCCAACTAAAATATTTTCGAGAAATATTACAGAAAACTTGATTAAATGAAGTCCAATTTTTCAAGAGATTCAAAAATCATGAAAATACTTTGTAAATTAAAATGTATTTGTGATCTGGTATGAATACATAAATTCCAAAGGAAAGAATATCGCATACTGAGGATGAGTGTGTGAAAGAAAACAAAAGCTTAGAAAAAAAAACATCTTAGGAGATTACAGAAGAAGAAAAAGAACAGTTGTAGCCGAGGGCAGATAAAAGAGGAGATTTTTCGTCAAGACTAAAATTATTGTTGTCCTTGTGATATTTTAGGGACATATACATCTTTTTTCGGATTTACGACGCTATTATTCTTCAAGGGAGTCACCAAACTCTTGCAATTCTTGCAACATGTTCCCTGAAAAGCTTTACTTGACAAGAAATTCGAAGTGCTTTATATGTCTACGAAAACATATTATTTATATGACTTATATTTCTAAAAAGTACACATTTTTTGTAATGTCGATTGAGAATTATCTCGAATAAAGGAATTTTATAAACCTAGAAAAAAAATCTTTACGAGTTGTGAAAGGCGAAATAAGGTTAGTCGAATTCCTCGCAAGTAGAGTTGCTTCATCTTTTCTTCTGTGAGACTAGAAGAGTTTAAAGTGTACTTTTCAGTTATTCCGAAGACTTTTTCCAAGTCTCACTGACTTGGTGTAAAGGAATAAGGATAAAGAAACTTCTTTACCGATTCGCGGCTCGCTACTGAAAAAAGTCGGTACAGGATCATTCTAATGAATGTATAAGCTCCACAGCTTTTCCTTTGAAGCTCTTTGATGATATTTTTTTCCTGTGGGAAATAATGAAGTACTAAAAAGTGAGGTAGAGCTTTTTCTTTTCTTCGCTTCACAGAAATATGTTAAAGATTATGTTGAACACACTGTGCTGAAGATGAAATAGAGATAAATTTTTTTCCAAATATTAAATAATAAGTATTCACATTATATATATGTATGTATGTATATACAAAGAGCCAATGAAATTTTGATGAAGCATGTAATTCGAAAATTTTAACACGTCACTTCCGAGCACTGCAAAGACTCATAAAAGAAAATTTATGGGTAGAGTTATTAAAATTTTTATCCCTTTTTTACGAGTGTTTAAGGCTGGAAGAAGCGAGACAAGAACTTTGTTTCTTGGATAATTTACGTACTTATTTTTCTTGAAGTTGAATTTTACTATCTACAGGTACAGATGATAAAATTCACATGGTCAGAGGGTAACGCTTTCCCTTTCCAACCAAAACCCCCTTCCTCTCATTTAAAACAAAAACTCCCCCTTTCGACCAACCACCCCTTTTTCCACCTAAGAGATTCCCCTCCCTTTTCCAAAAACCCTCACTTTTTTCCAATCAAAACGTCTCTTTTCTTTTTAAATCAAAATCCCCCGTTCCAACCGAAACTCCCCTTCCTCCTGTCAATGAAAATTAAACGAAGAATTGTCAAAAACATATTATTGATAAATGTAAACGAAATAATATAAATAATAAAAAGTGTGTTTCGATTTGGAAAATAAAGCCAAGATGAGAGGGATGAACGCTTTTTCGATGAGAGCATCGTTGACCGAATTTGTACCACCATCGGAAATTGGAAAAATAAATTTGTCAGAAGTGTTACGGTGAATTCGCACACCCCTTCTTGCTCGTAATTCATACGTGTAATTAACAGACATATATCATGAGCATCGCTAACCAGCACCCCTTTTTACCCCTCTTCAGTTACCCCTTCTACATTTTCCTTCCACTCTATCCCCTTACTTTTCCTCTTTGCGGTATTCACTTCATCAAATATGAACTAAATTCAATTGCGAATCAATCGATCTTCTGATGAATGTAGCAACTTATTTCTGCAACACGTACACTTTTAGACCAAACTTAACTTTTAGTTCTTTAGTATTGGAAAAGTTCTTTTAATCGTGATACTGAATTATTATAGAAATAAAATTCTTATTTACGCCAATTTTCAGTATTTAATTTAAAAGTCTTATGAGTTTTCAGCAATTTTGAGTACTAATGTATTTTAAATGCTAGGGAAATAAGATTTTCCTGTATATTAAATTCTTCTTAAATATAGAGTCCACATTCGGGATTAAAATCAATTTTAATAGAAGTTTATACTACTTTTATAACAAAAAATATATATAATGTAGAGAAGTTGATGAGAAAGATAAATAAAAAATTCAAATGTAATAATGAATTTGAAAACGAAGAACTCGAAAAAGAAGAAGTGGTGGACGGTGTAAATGTAGTGAATCTCTTTGAATAGAGTTAATTATTCTACTGTAAAGGTCTATTCCATGTGTCCAGAGAGTTGACACTGCTTTATTCGAATAATGTGGAATACAAAGGAAAGGACACTATCCTGATTATTTAATTGCACAATTGAGAGACGACATGGAAACCAAACCGAGCAATGGAAAATCGAACTTTACGTTACCGCGAAAATTGAATGATTGAATTTAATAATAAAAATATAATTAAAAGTGTAATCAAACATTGTAATTAATGCTTTCCTTTCAAAAAATACAGCAAGGTACGTTTGTTTATTATTTCTGCAATTTTTCAATTTAAAATATTCGGTGGAAAAATTACATTTCCAAAAGTAATAAAATATCGAGGATTGAAAAATAGTTAATTGTTAGTTATAAAAGCATATCCCGCATATGGTGTACACTGAAGTTAATTTGGTTTCTATTTGTTTGATCCGCACATGAAGAATTTTATGGGAAATATAATTTTATTTATTTAAATACTGGTCGAATCGAAAAAATAAAACATTGAAATTCATCTCCTATTTTGTAAATTATCGTTCTTCTGGATAGTTCTTTATTCCACAAAATAAAATTGATGTTACTGCGAATTTTGTTGACTAGAAAAAATGATTCAGTCAACTTTAAACATATAGAAAGGTAACTTTGCTCCATCTTTTTTCCCCAAGGATTAACAGAGGGTGGGCGTGAAAAATATTGACGATGGGAGGAAACTTTTACAGTAAAATATACTGGGATGTAATTCGACTTTTTCGTATTATGCAAGAGTGAGGTCAACGACGCAAATATCGAACTCTGAATTTAGGATTTCGCTACCGACCCTTAGTCGCATAAAAAAGAAGCGATAAAGTTGTTTGCCAGAGACTTTTCCACCAATATGTTACCAAATATTTATTCCATTTTTGTGCCTCTTGGGAGTTTCCTGTTTTCATTCTTCACCAAGTGGAAAAAAATCAGATATTTTGCATAAACCCTCTTCAAGTTTAATTTATGACTAGAATTTTTGTCCTAAACTTTGTTTATTTTACTAGGTACAAAAAAACATTTTGTGTGCTTTTGGTGCCTAATGGGAGTCACTGTATCGTATAATTGGAATATGATTTTCCGGTCGTCGACTAGCATTATTAATATTTAACGCCTATTTAACGAAGTTACCATATTTTACCCTTGCATTATAATAACGTCATTCCAGAACCGTGTGAATTGATAATTCACTTTTAACGAAAATGGTAGCAATTTATCTGTCATTATCCATTTTATAACATAGCAAATACAGATAAATTTCCATGTTTTTATCGTTTCATGAAAGAACTAATGGAAATGTGATTCATAAATGAACTATTTCAAAAAAATAAACCGCGAAAAATATGCAAGATAAATATTAAGTGTTTCGGTGCTTGTTACTAGAGAGTCAGTCAACTCCCTCAAACTGTAGGTCCCTCCAATATTTCAAAGGCCTTTAGCCTCGAGCAGTATTTAGGAGACTTGGAGAACAAAGGTTGATGGTTTCTCCTCGGGCATTTTAATATTAATACTAAAACATGGACTCTAGACAAATTTGTTTATATTTAACAATTGCGAAAAATAATAAATTTCATCAAGGAGCCTTTGCTTTGTTTCGCTAACAACTATAACGTCATTTTTTCAAATTAGGATTTTAACTAAAAGAAAATAAAAATAAGTATCTTAACTAAATATAATTTGAAAAAATAACGTTTATAAATATCTCTTTAAAACATAAATTAAAAAGCAGTACTCTCAATTTCAAGTTTTTCATTACTACGAGGGATTTAACTTATATTTGAAAATTTAATTTCAGTCATACACTCGGCAGATTTGAATTCATAGAAAAAATGTGCCGAACTCTGAAAACATGGAGTGTGGGAATATTCGTCGAATAAATGTTTGGTATGGTAAACACTGAAATCTATATCCTATTATTTGACGATCAAATATTTGACAGAAGTAATAACTTTAGTAGAACAGAGAAAATTTAAACTGATGGAAAACAAAATTTTGACAACAAAATTGATACAGGAGTTTAATCGAAAGGAATGATTGGATTTCCAACTAGCTAAATATACTTTCCGAAAATGGCAGCACATAAAAAAAAGTCTAGTTTATGTATACCAGCTTGTTTTTGTTAAACCTTAATTTTTATTTTGGTTTAAATTGCACACTTGTTTTTAATCTCAAGCTATAACTATTTTTGATTGATAATAAACTCTTACATAACTTAGAAATCTAAAGAGTCAACTTCTCTCTCTAAAATTAATTATTAATAAAAGTAAGTTTTCCCGCATAGTCAAAACAGAATCAGTTTAGTTAAAGCACATTTGATGAAGTCTGAGTGAGCTGAACTATCAAATTAACTGAAATCCCAGTGTGAACGTTTCCTACCTCCCTCGACTCAGTTTCAACTCTGTTTCAACTCTGTTTCAATTCTAGTTTCTGACTTCTACTTCTGTTGAAAGCATTGAATTTATTGTCTTCGTCGCGTGAAATTATTATTATTCACTTCATTCAGTCAGACATTCGAGTTGACTTTGTTACTTTTAATGATGACAATAAATTTTAAACAATATATAATCTAATAAGGCACCGAATATTCAGAATCAAATGAATATAATCATTATGACATAATTAATTCCCTAATTAATGGAAATCAGAAAAAATGTTGTCTCTCTACGTTTCATATTCATATAATTCATTTCATATAATCCAAATAACTAATTGCACTATTATGGTTGAAACTGCACATTTCATATACTGCAACATTGCACAAAGATTTACAGAATAATTTAGATGTTTAATACACTCCCGTAATATTTAAAAAAATTTCCTTCAAAATGAGATAGGAAATTTTAATCAGAATTAACCAACTTGGTCTGTTGATAAGGGCAATGTAGCTAAGCGAGTGATCGTAATTCAAGTTTCCTGATAAAATTAACTTTGCAGAACCGGAGCTAGTTAGGAATCCTCGTTGCTTTCATGATTTATAATTCTATGGGCGAGTGAAACGCGAAGTAGCAAAATGAGAAATAATTGACATCGTTTACGGCCCTGAAAATGAGAATTATCTGATATTTTTCAACATAATGATATTACAGTTGCCTCGAATCGTGCCCCTTATTTTGAACTATGGATCATAGAGAAAATTGGGTCTGGCTTATTTAATTAAAAAGTATTTTCTGTAGAAAGGAAGCAAAAATCTCGCTTTCCAAGAATTCCCCGATACGACACGAATCCATTATTTTCATTGGTACTTAGCGCCACCGATATTTCACCAGGGATTTCCCGCTCACTGTATTGATGAGATGAGATTTTTTGTGACTTCCTGCGAGGAAATGGATAACGATGTCGACGTGGACTATTCTGGCTTGGCCAACCCAAGAAACTTTCCAAAGCGTATCCCGAACTAATCGCATTAATTTTAATGCCGACCTGGTTCAGAGTTTTATGCCGATTGCAGCTTCCTAATACAAAAAAGCTTATGGATTCCATTACGAAGAACGAACCCAAACGCATTTATTCATCTTTTATTTTCTATTATGGATGACTGGAAAATAATTCAGGACTTAACTCTAAAAAATATTGAGTCAATTCAATAAAAAATGTCATAAAAAATTTAATTAAATGATACTTCTCTCTGCTTTCAACAATAGAATGCTTAAAAAAATAAAGTATACGATCGTTTTTTATTTTTGCAGCTTCGTTTTTCATTACATCTTCTTCGTGTAAAAAAGAGAGTAATTAATCAAATAAAAGTTGGATGAAAATTTCCTTTCTCGACAAGAGAAAGAGTTTCTCTCATTTTTACACAAAATTAATTATGCAGACGCGTATTTCAATGCATCCGTTGTAATATCCTATCTCTGTTATTCGCTAATGATAGCGAATTTTTGTAACTTTGCAATTTCTGGCGTAATCATATTTTAAGACCAATATCATTTAATTACTGTACAATTTTATTCTAAGCAGGTGTGAAGAACTTTTTCAAAATACTTCTTGTAAAAGATACACCACTAAATCAATGGCTCAGAAGATTTTAAGAGTGTTAATCCAGAGCTAAGACTTCTGGGATAAAGTGGAAGGAAAACATAAAAAGCTTACTTTGTCTCTGGGACTTAATCTCGAGAACAAAAACGTGCCTGACGATAAATCATTTAGAGGGAAGAAATTAATACGATTGGTGGCAAATTTTTTACTATAATAATATAGTAATTTTTAGAATAATATTTAATTAAATCTCCTTTAAATTAAAGTCAATATAAATAGAAATTCCCTAGGCTTTCTGGTGAACGTATTATATTTTCAAATACTCAATGACCGACTACAATTTCTCTATCACGGAAAATAAGAAGCAGACTGAAAATAACGGCGTCGTTTTTATACTATCATTTTATTCCGCAGTTTCGCAGTTTATTCTTTCAAGAGTCTTCCATCCTGATGGCTATAATATTATCCTTTTCGCTTGCGCCCTTGTTCTCCGTGAAACTACTTTCGCGTTGAAAACAGACATCATTTTCAAGTAGAACCTCTTTTCTTAACTTATTTTATTGCGACAGCCAGACGTCTTCGATGCGACATGTTTTTGTTCCCAAATAATATACATATAAGATCAGTCTGATTGAAATTTCAATTAATATCATTCGATTTACTTTATAATTTTTTTCGTTATCTTTTCATAATCCTTTTGTCAATATTTATACCAAGATTTCAAGAATAACCAAATCTCTAACCGAAGGGAGAAAAAAGCTGCATAAAACCTTCTCGAGTCTTATAAAAGTTTTAATTGAGTTTGATAAATTAAATTGAATGAAAATTATTCCAAAATGACAGAATTATTTTTAATTATATATTTATTATTAAAGTAATTAAACCCATTAAAATAAATCATAAAATGTCCAACATGCAACAAATATTTTAGACCTGTATTTTTATTTGTATTTCTTTACATTTCGAAAAAAAATTTCAAGCTGTTGCCATTTCTTCACAATAATATGACTTTCTGTGTCTAGCAAATATCTGGAGCTCTGCTACAATTTTATTTTGTTTTATTTCGTGCTGCCGGCCAACTGCCCTGTGTCATAAAGGAACACGTGTGTCCAAGATCTTCGAACAAGATTTCCGACGATTCGCTATAACGAGACAAGTTTTTTTTTTGTTGCCAGCAAGCTCAAGTCAGCAGCTGAACTTTTTCAAATGCTACATCAGTATTTTGTTACATATTTAGTGTTTTTTGCACTATTATTGCACTATTTTTTATAAATTTTCATTTGTGAATGAGAAATTAATAAAAAAAAGTTAAAATAACGGTATAAATACGAAATAATTCCTTAAAGGTTTTACCCTAAATATATAATACGTAAACTTCATTTTACTTGGAAAATGCTCACTTCGAAAGGAAAGCTCCTTTTCTTGAATAATAGATAAAGCAGTAACAGAATAAAAGGGAAGACTGGAGGGCAACATTATCGAGGATATTGGATAGGATAAGTCTTTTGTCCAGATTCTTAAAATCGTTTGGAGCGAGTGAGAAAATCCACTTTCTCGAAAACCGATTGTGTGTATATGACGGGACTAATATCTGCCTGGAAATAAAGTGAATAGATCTCTCTCATCTCTAAAAGCCAAGTTTTTTTTTTAACTTCTAACATTAAAAGTAACCTTCTTCTCTTTCATTGTTAATTCCACAGCCGACGTAACAGAAAAAGTAACATAGAAAAAAGTTTCTTAATTACTTTCTTTAACATCCCTCTGCTTGTTTTTCTGTTTGTCTTTTGATTGTGATTAATTTTCTTCTGCACTTTTTTTCCTCCTTCCGTTTCTTGCAGCATCCGTTTTTTTTTCTAACGGGGGCTGAATTATAATCATCACACCCTAATTCTGTAATTCCCTCGGCATTTTTCACAGAGACAGAGTCAAGACCACGGAATAATTTATGAGCAATGAATAAAGAAAATCGCTGAAGCGCGAATTCATTTCCGATTAAGAGAGAATGGCAATGAGACCAATTACATGAAAATTAAACGTTAATGATGTTCTCTTATCTTGAAAATTATCGATGTTCATTTTATTTTTCACAAAAAAAAAGTTACAAAAGTATTAATTCAAGAGAAATTAAGGGAATTAGTTAGCGAATATAATTAATAATTTTACTACTTTAACTAATTCTTTAAGGTGAAGCTGAAAAATCTTTTCTCATTTTATTATGTACCCGACATTTTAAACGTTCAAATGAACGAAATATTTTTTTCCAATTCTATTTTATCCAAAAACATTGTTCCATCTAAAAAAAATCTGCCCGCATCCCGGGCACATTCTCATCGCGCGCAGGTGGTCGAATATAGTTCGACGTCGCGCTTCGCGCTCCGTGTTGCGCGCTTCGCGCGCTTTTATGCCCTTCGTGAAGCTTGCGCTTTACAGAAGGCTTAAACCTATATGCTTTTTTTTAAATTTAATTAAATTATATATTTTGTATATATAATTTATATTTTTTAATTTTAATTTATTTTTTATATTTGTAATTTATATTTTTATATTTTTTTTAAAATTTAATTAAATTAAATTTAAATTAAATTAAATTACAGCTTTGAATGCAAAATTTAACTAATTTACTTAAGGTTCTATTGACCTTAAGGAGCACATTCTCATCAGGGCACTCGCCCTTCGCGCTCGATATTTGATTTAAGTGTCGCGCTCCGCGCTCGGCTCTGTTTAACAATATTTTTCACGATTAAAACAAAAAATACTCATCCTATTGAAAAATGGCCAAAGGAGAACTTGTAGATCTTTTTAAGGCGAATAATTATGTTTCTTATCATTTTCTCTGCATCTCGCGTTTTTTGGCTCAAAATTTGAATTTTCGATTTTTTAAGAAAATTCAAAAAGTTGTTATGCGGATCCTATAGGCCGTTCAAAAAGAAACATTTTTCATCTTTAGACTTTTTTTCATATCGTGCGTTGTTTGGCTTCTAATTTATGTTTTCTTTCATTTTTTTGGATTTTCAAAATGTTATCAGTCTTTCAATTTTTTTTTATCCAAAAAAGTCATTAAGAAAAATTGTTCGACTTTTTGAGTACTACGAACGTGCGTCATTAGAATTTTTAGATTAAAAAAAACTTGGAGGGGTCAAATTTTACACAAATCTAATACCTTCTCTGATGAGAATGTAAAAAGTGGTTTCAAAATTTTTCAAAATGCTCCAACTTTTTGAATTTTTATCCAAAATGGCTGGCCAACGAACTTGACCTTCATTTTAGGACACTAAAAGAGTATACCAAAGGACAATCCAATCTGTCAATTCTTTCGAAAGTTATCGTGCTCACAAACTAAAAATCTATACACACACACACACACACACACACATTTGTAAAAACCTGTTTTTCGGGTTCAGGGGGTCCCAAAACGTGGACATTTGACAAAAACTGGGGGGATCAAATTTTACACAAATCTAATACCTTCTCTGATGAGAATGTAATAACAATACACACTACACGTTTCTTTAATAAAGAATTATTTTCCATACAAATTTATCAATAATTTTTAACTGTTTCTAGTTTAAAATATACAATCAATACAAGAATTCGTTTATTTTAACGTTCAGAACTTTTCAGTCATATTTTATTTGTTTTGTGCTTCATAAATTGCAGTTTACTATGTTAACTTTTATTTCAAAGCGAATTAAATTTCACGGGAAAATCGCGAGCTCTTTCAGACCATTAAGCGTCTTGCTAGGTGAGGACAAACGGAACGTGATAAAATCAGGAGGGAATCGTTTGTTAACGATAACGGTACACACGGGAGGACGAAGCTCCAATGATTCCGGAAATTCTCTTGGCGAAATAGTACCATTACTGATAGAGGTCGTTGACCGTTTTCAAATTGGTGGGAAGAGGAAGGGGGGGATAAAGGAGGAAGTGAAAATGCGGAAGTAGTTTTCACTTTGCTGTTTCCGTGTGGCAGATGCGGATTGAAAAAAGCCTTCTTGCATCCGTTAGCAGCGCCTCTAATGCATTTTTCAACAGTTGATGCTCTACCAGTATTTTGAATTTTTTAGTCCTAGTTTCCAACTAAATTTCTCGGTCGGAATTCATTAAATAGAAAATAAGTATAATACACTATTAATAACTATATAAAAATATCATCAGTCAAATTGTCTGCTGATTACTTATAAACTTATACTTGCAAACTTATACTTCCAAACTTAGAAACTTTCTCTTAAAACTTAAAATTAATATCAATAACAGAATAGAAAGTAACTTAAACTTATTTTAAAAAGTTACCTCCAACGAAAAGGAAGAAATAAATCATCCAGTCGATTGACTTCCTCATGTTATCCATTTCCGTTGATTGTCTTCTTCATTGTGTGAAGATGAAGACACATAAAATTACAAAATTCTTGACTTTTTTTCTACAAGAGTTCTTAGTTATCTTTACTTATAATATATTTTATGTTAATATACATTTTTTTATCTCATTGTTCGTTTGTTTTAGTTAAAGGATGACGGATTGGTTTGAACACGTTTGGAAGAGCTTAGCACGTTGATGTGTCACCCCCTGCGGTGAACTACTTTAGTATAAAACGAACCTGACAACATCTGACTTGCAACTGATGGGGATGTTGGTCGAAGAGTTTGCGCTAGCCACGCGCCCGCGCAGAGAATTTCGTTGTGAACAACCCCTCTGCATCTTTTGCAACGAAATCAACCATCTAAATCCAAGACCGACCCTCTCGAATTTCTCCTTTACTACCTCTTTCTTTTGAATGTACCCATCCTGGTCACGCTCCTCCCTTTGCACATCCTCATTTTGCAGGACACCCTCTTCGCGCCCCATTCCTGTTTACCCCAACGGTTCTTTCAGAGCCTGTATCTCGAACACTGGAGAGTTTCTTAAGAGATTAAATTGAATTTCCCGAAGCATTGTCCTGCTAAAGCGACAATTTATATGGTAAGGGGATAAATTAGTCTCAGGAGATATAGTTCAGGTTTTCGCACGTGTAACAAGCACTATAATAAAAAGCAGTACAACTTAAAAAATTACATTTTCTAGTAAATTCAGCGTCTCTATATCTTCCCCTTGGAAGATATAGAGACCTCTTTTGATAAAACATCAACTGCATTTCTACTCGGAAAATGGTCAAACAAATTAAATTGCACCAAAGGTCTGAAAATTTGCATTCTTTGAAAATTTCTGCCTAGTGTAGTATGCTTCCAAAAAGTCTGTATACAGCACTATTTGACAAAAGTCTATGGAAGTTGCTTCGAGGTCCAGCGATCACGTATGTCTGCTTTTCTCCTTTCTGTTTGTGCCTCTTTCGCATAAAATGATTGTCATGCAGTCTTTCAACGAGTGGGATGTTTACCAGTGGGGTGATTATTATCCCAAGTGTGCCGCCAAAGCAGGCTCGCATACCAACCAAGTATGTTTGCGCACCACACACTAGGAGGAATCTCTCTGGTCGAGAAACTAGATGAGCTTCGGGGGTTTAAATAGAAACACAAAACGAACAGGGTTGTGCCCAACTTGACTCGTACCGCATACATAACGGTCTAAGTAGCCCAGACCGAGATTTATAGGCGACATGGTACTCAGCATGAAGATAAGATTCATCCGGCAATGAAAAAGAATAACAATGAAGCGCATCAGTAGAATTATGAAAACATTTCTCCAGGTATAACACCTATGAAATTACGTGATTCCACGCACATCCCACATATCTCTAAAACGATCCTGCAATTTATTCCCTGAGCATTATTTCGTTAATGCGCGGCTGGCAGTAGTAAAGGTCCATGTGTAGTCGGCCAAATTTTCTTAAACCGCAACTACAGCAACGATATCATTTCATGACGAAGAAAGAGGGAGGAGAGGAACGCAGTAGCAAAGGTCATTTCATAGTCAGACAGTAGTGAAAGTCCACGTGTAATCAGCCAACGCTTTGATCCACATTTTGATCAAAATTTGACACCCACGAATTTATTGTGAGAAAATAGGTGAATAGACGGGAGGGAAACAGTAGCAAAAGTCATTGTATAGCCAGCCAGTAGTTAAAGTCTATATTTAGTCAGGCAAAATCCTAAAACAATGGTGGCGGGGTTATCTTTTTATAATATAGAATGGAGGAAGAAATGAGAGGTGTGCAGTAGTAAGGATCATTGCATAGTCAGCCAGTGGAGACTCAGAAGTAAAACCCTCTCGTCAGCGAAAAATCCTAAAATACCATCGGTATCGAAGACAAAATCTTGAAGCAGCAACAGCAGTGGTGATATCTTTATACATATAATACAAAATGGGAGAAAAGTGAATATGGGATATTGTAAGTAGTATAGGTCAATAAATGGTCTGATAGTAGTGGGAGAGTAGTAAAAGATCAATTTATAGTCAGCCAAAAATTCTGATACTGCAACTGCAGCGGCGATATCTTTTTATGATAAAGAGAGGGACGAAAGGGACGCAGTAGTAAAGGTCAATACATGGTCAGACAGCAGTGAAGATCCACATTTAGTCAGAAAAAAATGGTTAAACCGCAATGATGGATTATCTTTTTATAATAGAGAATGGGGGAAGGAATGAGAGGTGTGCAGTAGTAAAGGTCAATGAACAGTCAGCCAGTGAAGAGGTAGAAATACAGATCCTTCTTTAGTCAGCAAAAAATCCTAAAAAAGCAACGGCATCGAAGAGAGGCTACAGAGGTAATTATTAGTCGTCAGCAGGAGTAAATCGAAGTTTAGTTTATCGAAGACAAGATTCTGAAGCAGCAACAGCAATGGCAATATCTTTTTATAATAGAAAAAGAGAGACAGGGAATAGGGGCTATTGTAAGTAGTACAAGTCAATATATGGTCAGTCAATGAAGACTGGGTTTTCACTTTTTTAAAATTCACTTGAATGTCAATTTTGATGTTTAAAGCGGCACTGAAGAATTGTAAGCGATTCGTGCATTTATTTCTTATATTCGTCGTTTTCGTAAATATATATATATCTTTATAATATAAAAAGATTACAGATTTAGAGGGAAA
>CAJFCO010010009.1:0-15011 GCA_904066015.1 Synergus gifuensis
ATGAGAATGTGCTCCTTAAGGTCTATAGAACCTTAAGTAAATTAGTTCACTTTTGCATTCAAAGCTGTAATTTAATTTAATTTAATTAAATTTTAAAAAATATAAATTACAAATATAAAAAAATAAATTAAAATATAAAAATATAAATTATATAATTTAATTAAATTTAAAAAAACATATATCTTCAAGCGTCCTGTAAAGCGCAAGCTTCACTAAGGGCACAAGCGCGCAACGCGCGCAACACAGAGCGCAAAGCGTGCGATGAGAATGTGCCCGCGAAGCGGGCAGATTTTTTCGAAAGTTATCGTGCTCACTATCTAAAAATTTAAAGACAGACACATTTATATAAACATGTTTTTCGGGTTCAGGGAGTCCCAAAACGTGGACATTTGACGAAAACTGGGGGGGTTAAATTTTACACAAATCTAATACCTTCTCTGATGAGAATGTAAAAATGACTTTTTTGTATCACATGCACGGAATGTTTGATTTTCGAGGCATGTATAGCATTGCGTAAAGTAACCAATTCTATAACCGTGTTAAAACGCAGTTACAAAAAGATTTTTTGTAACTGTTGCGCATGCGTATTTTTAGCAAGACCAACTTTTTGTAACTGTTGCGCATGCGTACTTTGAGTAAGATCAACTTTTTGTAACTGCCGCGCATGCGCACTTCGATCCCAAACTACTTCCAGTACAATAACATAACCTCACTGCCCGCTTTAAGTGTCATAACTCCTGTGAAGTTTACTGTACGAGATTAGGCGCGCGTGTTTCGTCTATAGAAACTGAAATGACAATTTAAATTCGCGCGCCTTATGAATTGACCAATAAGGTTAGCGTACTACGCATGAAGTTAGCTAAAAGGTAACGCAAAATGAGGAACGCAACATGAAGTTATCTGAAATGCAAGTCTTTTTTAGAATAGAACTTGCCATCGGCTCATCTACGGCTCGTTTCCGGCTCGCCTTCGCCTCGCCTCCAACTCGTTTCCAGCTCGTCTTCGGGTTGCCTCCAACTCGCCTTAGATTCGCCTCTGGCTCGTACAGTAAACTTCACACTCGTTTGAAACTGCCTACTTTCCGCACTTGTTGCACAATATACTATTTCTCCACTGTGCGTTGATGTACTAATATTTCGTTTTCGCTCGTTGAGATCGTGAATACGCTCGCTTGGTTCTCCGTTTCGATCGCGTTTTCCACAGGTGCTCTCGACAACGCATCGACGTGCTTCATTTCTTCTCCCTTTTTATGTTTAACGTGGAAATCGTACTCACACAGTGCGTTTGACCAACGGAGCACATAGGCATATTAGCGTACTTGCGCACAAATTTCGACGAATTTATGCAAGCTAAAGGGGTTGCTTGCCTTCTTCAAAATTTTAAACATGTTCTAAATTTTGAAAAAGAGCTGAAATAAAAGTGTTTAATCGATTGATATATATATTGAATAACTGAAAATTGAACATTTGTGAAAGAGGTAAGTATTTATTAGAAACTTGAATTTTCTGTATTTAAAACTGTCTTTTAAATAACTCGTATTCATAAAAAGGATCTTGGGTTCGTGTCTCAAACCAGAATCTCTCTCCGAATCACACCACATCCGCTACATCTCTACGTAAAGCCCGCTTCACATGCATGCATCTTAAAACGCTCGGTTCATACGTTGCATATTCAGATCATCTTCTAACATATATAATATTTATTATTAAGTTAAGATTGTTTTGTTTGAAGGAACATAACCTATAAGTGTATAGGAGGGTTCATTTCCAATTGTATATTATCACTTTATGACTAATTAATATCTAATTTATAATTTGAATTGTTGGATGAAAAACAATTTTTATTTCAAATAAATACTTGTCGAATGTCAATCATACCATTTTTTACGTTTAAATAATTGAAAGTATATATTTACATTATTGTGTCTTAGTTTCGAAAGTGATTAATTGTAAATACTTTATTACACTCTACAAATGTACAGTTTTTAATTTCATTTGATTGTTTTTAGGTCTATTTTCCTATATTAAATGTGTATTCTCTTCTGTCAGTGGAAAACAGTGAAGATCTTTTAATGTAAGATATTTAGAAATTTTTCTTTAATCAATCATATTTATTTTATTAATGCCGATAATTCTTTCTCATGAAATATAATATATTTTTATAGACGGAGAATCATTTTTATTGGAAACTGAGGATGATTACATCTATCTTCCTCAGCGTCCTCAGCAGTACATGACACTGGATACCTTATCATTAAATTGTTGGCAAGTTCTTTGAAATCAGGAGAGATTAAAACTAGCTTTTCTACATATTTCTTAAGATACTCCACGTGGTCCAAGTTCAGATTTTTCTTGAAATCTGTGCATCCAAATTTTTCAGGCCATTCATATATTTCGTTTGGTATACCGCCTAAAAGATTCCTATTGTTTTGCTTTCGAATTCTATGTTCATTCCACTCGTCCTTTGTTAATAAAATGTCTTTTTCAATTACACTGCCGAAAGAATATTGCAGACATTAAATGTGTACTGGGTCACCAACGTCTAGCAAGTTTTCATGCTCCATTTTTACATTCTCATCAGAGAAGGTATTAGATTTGTGTAAAATTTGACCCCCCCAGTTTTTGTCAAATGTCCACGTTTTGGGACCCCCTGAACCCGAAAAAGGTGTTTTTACGAATGTGTCTGTCTGTCTGTCTGTCTGTCTGTCTGTGTGTCTGTAGATTTTTAGTTTGTGAGCACGATAACTTTCGAAAGAATTGACCGATTGGATTGTCCCTTGGTATACTCTTTTAGTGTCCTAAAATGAAGGTCAAGTTCGTTGGCCACCCATTTTCGATAAAAATTCAAAAAGTGGGAGCATTTTGAAAAATTTTGAAACCACTTTTTTTTTTAATCTAAAAATTCTAATGACGTACGTTCGTACTACTCAAAAAGTCGAACAATTCTTCTTAATGACTTTTTTGGATAAAAAACTAGATTGAAAAAAAAAGTGGTTTCAAAATTTTTCAAAATGCTCCCACTTTTTGAATTTTTATCTAAAATGGCTGGCCAACGAACTTGTCCTTCATTTTAGGACACTTAAAGAGTATACCAAAGGACAATCCAATCTGTCAATTCTTTCGAAAGTTATCGTGCTCACAAACAAAATATACAGACCCACAGACAGACAGACAGACAGACAGACCCACAGACAGACAGACAGACAGACAGACAGACACATTCGTAAAAACATGTTTTTCGGGTTCAGGGGGTCCCAAAACGTGGACATTTGACAAAAACTGGGGGGGTCAAATTTTACACAAATCTAATACCTTCTCTGATGAGAATGTAATAATTTATCATTTTCTCTGCATTTCGTGTTATTTGGCTAAAAATTTGAATTTTCGATTTTTTAAGGAAATTCAAAAAGTTGTTATTCCTATCCTATAGGGTGTTCAAAAAGAAACACTTTTTATTTTTAGACTTTTTTTCATATCGTGCGTTGTTTGGCTTCTAATTTAAGTTTTCTTTGATATTTTTGGATTTTCAAAATGTTATAAGTCCTTCAATTTTTTTTTGATCCAAAAAAGTCATTAAGAAAAATTGTTCGATTTTTTGAGTACTACGAACGTGCGTCATTCGAATTTCTATATTAAAAAAAAAGTGGTTTCAAAATTTTTCAAAATGCTCCCACTTTTTGAATTTTTATCCAAAATGGCTGGCCAACGAACTTGACCTTCATTTTAGGACACTTAAAGAGTATACCAAAGGACAATCCAATCTGTCAATTCTTTCGAAAGTTATCGTGCTCACAAACAAAATATACAGACCCACAGACAGACAGACAGACAGACCCACAGACGGACAGACAGACAGACAGACACATTCGTAAAAACATGTTTTTCGGGTTCAGGGGGTCCCAAAACGTGGACATTTGACAAAAACTGGGGGGGTCAAATTTTACACAAATCTAATACCTTCTCTGATGAGAATGTAAAAAATTGAAAGACATAACATTTTGAAAATCCAAAAAAATGAAAGAAAACATAAATTAGAAGCCAAAAAACGCACGATATGAAAAAAAGTCTAAAGATGAAAAATGTTTCTTTTTGAACGCCCTATAGGATCCGCATAACAACTTTTTGAATTTCCTTAAAAAAGCGAAAATTCAAATTTTGAGCCAAAAAATGCGAGATGCAGAGAAAATGATAAGAAATATAATTATTCGCCTTAAAAAGATCTACAAGTTCTCCTTTGGCCATTTTTCAATAGGATGAGTAGTTTTCGTTTTAATCGTGAAAAATATTTTTAAACAGAGCCGAACGCGGAGCGCGAGGTTTAAATCAAATATCGAGCGCGAAGGGCGAGTGCCCTGATGAGAATGTGCTCCTTAAGGTCGATAGAACCTTAAGTAAATTAGTTAAATTTTGCATTCAAAGCTGTAATTTAATTTAATTTAATTAAATTTTTAAAAATATAAATTACAAATATATAAAAATAAATTAAAATATAAAAATATAAATTATGTAATTTAATTAAATAAAAAAAAAACATATCTTTAAGCGTCCTGTAAAGCGCAAGCTTCACTAAGGGCACAAGCGCGCGAAGCGCGCAACACGGAGCGCGAAGCGCGACGTGTATATATATCGGAGCGCGAAGCGCGACGATCGAACTATATTCGACCCTCCGCGCGATGAGAATGTGCCCGCGAAGCGGGCAGATTTTTTTAAATAAGCCTATGTAAAAGTCTTCCATGTGTTGTCGGAATTGCCTCCAGTATGATTTTATTCTTTGATTGCGGGTACTTTTTCCTTTGATAAAGCTGTTCAAACCAACATGTTCATTGGTATGTAAATACCGCAAAGCTATATGCAAGTCTTCCATCAACGTTGCTTCTGTACCGTGATCAGTTCTCATTATCGTAGCTAGAAAGCCGCATTTTCGAATTGCTGTTAAGTAATAAGAACCTATTATTACCGGATTATTGTTTGATTTGGAAACATGAATCTACAATACTTTCTTGGAAAACCCGTCTATACATCCATACGGAGAGAAATCTGTTGCGAGTATCGCATGGGAACGTACTATGCGGAAAGAGTAACAGATGTGTCATACGAAAATCGCCTCGATTCGTGCAATTCCGGTATGGGATTCTCTAGTCCAAATAACGCCGCACAGTAGGTTAAAAAAAATTTTGCGGACAAATTGATATTCAAAAGCTATTTCTGAACCGATTTGAACCTTTTTTTTTAAATTTAAGCTTATAAAATTTCGCACAAAACTGTCGATCCATATTTTGAAAAAAAAATTTATTTTTTTTTTATTAATTAACAAAAATGAAAAAAAAAAAAATTTTGTTTTTTGAGTACCGAGTTTTGAGAAATACTTGTATTCAATCCTAAATACCTAGAATCAATGAAGCAACTATCTAGGAAAGTTGTCCAATAGCTTAGAAATTTTTAAACAATTTATTGAATTTTTTATAAACAAATAAGTGGGTAAAAATGGATTCATGGGGATTGACAGGGATTCGTCAATTTATTCGCACTAAATATGAATCATTTATAGACAGAACCCGATTTTTAACTAAATTCATGAAAGACAATAAATAATTTGTTATTTCATAAACAAATTTTATAAACAATTAACCATATCAGATATTTATGATGACATAAATGAAGTTTTTTCTACTGAATCGGCCAAAAATTATAGACAAATGTCACTTACTTACCCGATTTAGTCACTCAATAATAAATAAAGATTGTTTAAACAAATTTAATTAACAAATGCACTGTTCGGCTATTTTTAGTGGTGGAAACTTGGTTCTTTCAACATAATCAAGTGTAAATGACTAATTTTTAAACCTTTAGGGAGTCTACATGAAAATAAACAATTTTAATTATTAACAACAATTATATAGACAAATTGTTATCAGCTTCGGAATTTTTTGAGAAAAAAAATGTGTTTCTGTGATTCATGAGCAACTTATTATTTAGCAATGACACTTTGCTATCAATGAATAACAATTGATAATTTTTTTAACAAAAGCAATTAACAAATGCATTTCTCGGCTATTTATAAAAGTAATAACTCGGGGTTTTCAACGTGTATTACTGTTTATAATTAACTTCTAAACATTTTTTTATACTTTTAAACTTTTTAATTTTTTTTATACTTTTAAACTTTTTATTATTTTTAACTTTCAAAGTTTTAAATCTTTTTTTTTGTAAAAAAACTATCCGATTTTTCACTCCTAAGCAGAGATATTAGTAATTTCTAGAAGCATTGCTCTAGCTTCTGGAAGCAATGGTTTTTCTGGCTTTACGAAATCAGTTCTTAAACTCGTTATATAAAGATCAGCGCAGAATAAAAGGTAATGCAGTAAATCAGTATTTGTATCAATACGACTGCATTTTCTGGTATTATTTTCCCTGCACTTTTTGAAGTCTTTATTTTTGGCTTCTTGTGCCTCTTCTGATGATTGACCGATTGGAACAACGAGGGACTTGATTATATTTGCACCATGAATTAGAACTTTATGGAGGGAAGCAGGCATGAAGTACCAACTGTATTTCAGTACATACAAGTTTGCTGTTTTTAAACAATGTTCGCGAAACTTGTTTGTATTGATGGCTTTACCAGATGCTAAAACTTGTAACATTATGTACAAGTTTTTCAAAAGCTCTACATCAAAGCCAGTAATTTTCGAAATCACCTCGAAATTTTCAAAAAACTTTCTGGCTGTGTTTCCATCATTGGAAGAGCCAGCACCTTGTTTTAGGATGTCAACAATTAAGCCAAGTGTCTGACGAATTTCTCTTTTTATGGCTTCTTTCCTGGTATCACGAACAGCTTTTTCCACATCTGTTTTATGTGCCCAGACTTTAATTGGCAACCGATAGCTGATGTTCAGTACGCATTCCATTGTTCTAATCCATAAATGCAAGACTTGTAATCCGAACTTAAAAACTTCTTTATTTTCTTCTCTTTTCAGGACTTTCGTTAAATTATTCATCTCACTTGGCTTTGTATGACAGATAACACAATTTGCTGCAGATAATGTTCAAGTGAGATGTTGGCATACTTTTCCATCAATCATTGTGCCAATTATTTCGTGTTCTACAAAATAAACGTTTCCATCAATTTCGATTCTGCTTGGCTTCAATCTTTTGATTTGCATGTCAATTTTGCCAAATTCAAGTAAAATTTTAGATTTCGTTTCTTAGTTCTGTCAGAGCATTCTTCGAATTTCTTTTTCTTTCGAATATTTGAGGAAGAGGCCTTTGATGATGCTGAAAAATTTAATTCTAACCAGGTTTCATTTCGCTCAAGGAAAAGTTCTTCTCGTGGCCTTAGCCTTGAAAAAGATTGTTTCCATTTTTTCATAAACGCTGGCATAAAATAACGAGTAAGATTAACACGAATAATCTGTCGTAATCTATCAGATGGATTATATTTTTCCTGAAAATAATTCAGTAAAACTTCTTTCGTTTTCGCAGTCGAGTGCAAGAGCACATTGCATAATTCCCTATTTGAAATTTCAAGGGACTCCATTTTTGAATTATAGAATGCGCAGTTTCAAATCTAAATCTAAATCTGCGTAAGCGAACTTGTTTATCCCCACCACTGACTACGTTTCCTGGCTCACCCCCTCCACCGGAGTTAAGTGACCTTATTAGAGTGTTCTTGCGTGAGCTGATTCGAGATTTCGGGCACGGTTCACCTAATATATAGATACACTAGAGTCTCTCAAATGTCAACTTCCCAAATCTCAAGTTCTCCCAAAAATCAAGTCATGTTTTTCTCAAATTTCAAGTCCGTATTTCTCAAATCTCACTTGATAACTACTGCGCACGCTTTGCGTTCAGCATCTGATTGGTTGTTATTCGCGCGCAATTTAAAATTCTAAAAAATATTATATTATACGCAATACGCATGCGCAATTAATATGACGCATGCGCAATTGATGTGACTATAGAGATGAAGAATTTATTGACATTTGGGAGATTCGAGTGTAGTTTAAAAGTATAGAAAAAATTAAAAAGTTTAAAAGTATAAAAAAATGTTTAAAAGTTAGTTATAAACAGTAAGATACATTGAAAACCCCGAGTTTCTACTTTTATAAATAGCCGAGAAATGCATTTGTTAATTAATTCTGTTAAAACAATTATCAATTGTTATTGATTGACAGCAAAGAGTCATTGCTAAATAATAAGTTGCTCATGAATCACAGAAACACATTTTTTTTCTTAAAAATTTCCGATGCTGATAAAAATTTGTTTATATAATTGTTGTTAATAATTAAAATTTTTTATTGTCATGTAAACTCCCTAAAGGTTTAAAAATTAGTCATTTACACTTGATTATGTTGAAAGAACCAAGTTTCCACCACTAAAAATAGCCAAACAGTGCATTTGTTAATTAAATTTGTTTAAACAATCTTTAATTATTATTGAATGACTAAATCGGGTAAGTAAGTGACATTTTTCTATAATTTTTGGCCGATTCCGTAGAAAAAACTTCATTTATGTCATCATAAATATCTGATATGGTCAATTGTTTATAAAATTTGTTTATGAAATAACAAATTATTTGTTGTCTCATGAATTTATTTAGAAATCGGTTTCTGTCTATAAATGATTCTTATTTAGTGCAAATAAATTGACGAATCACTGTCAATACCCATGAATCCATTTTTACCCACTTATTTGTTGATAACAAATTCAATAAATTTTTAAACAATTTCTAAGCTATTGGACAACTTTCCTAAATAGTTGCTTCATTGATTCTAGGTATTTGGGATTGAATACAAGTATTTCTCGAAACTCGGTACTCAAGAAACAAAATTTTTTTTTTTTGCATTTTTGTTATTAAATAAAAAAAAATACATTTTTTTTTCAAAATATGGATCGACACTTTTGTGCGAAATTTTATAAGCTTTAATTTAAAAAAAAAAGTTCAAATCGGTTCAGAAATATCTTTTGAATATCAATTTGTCCGCAAAATTTTTTTTTAACCCACTGTGCGCCGGAAAGCGATGCGAAGAAGGCAGGTACACCGACGCGCTGAACGCACCAATACTTACATGCTGAAAATGCATGGAGTATTCCGTGCCAAAATCGTACAGTAACATGCAACGATGCCTACCCATCGAAATTTTGATTCGATATTAAAAGTTGTTCACCGACTATTCACTTAATATACTTTATGCATATGCACTGCACTAAGTGAACGTACCCCTGGTTTCCTGTCAAACTTTAAATTATAAATAAACACAAGATGTGTGGAATAACCTCAGATTACGTGATTAATTAATTATTATAATAATAATTAAGAAAAGGTGATGTGCAAATATGGAAAAGTGTATAATTACAGTTTTGTCAAGAAAACTCCAAAAATCGTTTAATTTGTGTATTTTTTTATAAAGGTTAGAACACTGTTTTGCATTATATTATTTCTTAATTTGATTTAATTTTTTAATATAAAATTTAAGTTTATTTATTAAAGTTTAACCTCACCTTATAAATACCTCAGAAATATAAAAGGAAAACCAAAGAGGCTATTTCTTTCTTTGCTTAGTTTTCGACTTGAACAGTTTTGAAATATTTTTTGTATATTAATATACAAAAATTTCGATGGGTAGGCATCGTTGCATGTTACTGTACATCTTCCGAGCGTTTTGAAGATTTTCGGACTGCGCATGCTCGTGGTTACCTAGGCAACAAACAAACACGTGAACAGCTGTTGTCTACAGTCAATGGTAATCGCAAGCATGCGCAGTGCGAAAATTTTCAAAATGCTCGGTAGCCGTACTATTTTGGCACGGACTTCTTCGTGCGTTTTCAGCATGTAAGTATTGGTGCCTTCAACGCGTCGGTGTACCTGCCTTCTTCGCATTGGACACTTTGGTATGAAGTTAGCACTGTTATTGACCGATGATTGTAATCTTCTTGTACATTCTCCGCATCGAACACTCATTTGTCAAAATAGTAATAGTGTCCGATGCGATACTCGCAGCAGATTTTTCTCCGTGCATAAATGGAAAAACCGAACCATTTTAATTTATCATGATTGTCAACATGCCACATGAAGTTTGGTTCAGAAAGGTGGTAGACTCTTCTTTTCAGTTTGTATCGGCAACGAGCTTCAACTCCTTCAGGATCAATTAATCTTAACAGTTCCATTACTGTTTTTTGCTTGACTGTCAATTTATAAACTTTTCGAATACTTTGCCTTATCGATCTGTAGCCTAAGTTGTACCCGCTTCCTTCGAGCTCTAACAAAATCACTAGTACAATTTCTTCTTTAGGACTTTCATCCAAATATCTTCTCCTTAAATTTGATGCTTGTAGCATCCTTAAGAGAGTACGTAAGGAAATATGAATGTCGTAATTTTTTCTTAATAAATGCAGTATTGCTTTATAACTGTAGCCTTTTTCGAATTATTGTTTCATTTTCGAAAAAACAAATCCATTGTTATCGTGAAATCTCCTCCGTTTTGGGCTCCCTAAGTCGACTGGTGAACTATCATCTGGAAGAATTATGTACTCACATTTTACGCAGTCACCAATAAATTATTTGTTAGGAAAGTGAGGAATTTGTATTAATTTATAAAGTAAAATGAACGGCTAATGAAGATACTACTAACGTTAAACAATATGAAAGTGTTCTCTCCGGAATAAAAACAATGTTACAGAAAACAAACAAATTTGTATATATCTGTTGCAATCTTTACAAAATAGACATCGATATCAGAACGAAGATAGATGTAATCATCGTCAGTTTCCAATAAAAGTAATTCTCCGTCTATCTCGTATGTTACTTTGCTATCCTGCGAATAGTACTCATGGAGAAGTGTTTTCTTTAAACGGTTATACATTTTGTACTTTTCCTTTAAAAATTATTTTTCTTAATACAAACATCGAAAATGGCGGTTTTCGTGGTGCCACGCCCCCTACGAAAATGGCCAAATGCAGCACTTTTTTATCTAATGTTCATAAAAATAAGCTAGGGGGTACGAAAATGTAAACATGAGCCGAAAACCATACTTTTCGGCTCTTCTTTGAAAGTCAGCCTTATCATTTTCGTATCGAGTTCTCACGGAAACGAGACTTATTTACATTTTCGGTGACAGTCCATAGTTTCCGCAGTGCGCAGAGTACATACTACCAACTAAAGAACCGAAACGATTCACTGCAACTTCATTGTTTACGATTTCGGATTATTTGCATATTTTCATTTCACTAGTGAAAAAGTTCACAAAAAAAGGTTTGTACGATTAATTTATTGTTCGTAGTGAAATTCCAATAACTTTATTTTGTTGATATTTACAGTCAACATGGCCCTTTCAAAAGAAATGGGCGAATCTGTCACCGACAATTTTGAAAACAATAGCCTCAAAATTATGCAAGAGGTGGCAGATAAAATAATTGCTCAAAAATTATTGCCGAAAAAATCTCGTGAACGCTACGAATAAGCGTACGATTTCTTTGTGAAGTGGCAATAGGAAAAAAATGCACTTCATTTAATGAAGATGTTCTTGTCATTTACTTCGATGAAAAGTCGAAAAAGCTTGCACCACCATCCTTGTGGTCGATTTACTCAATGCTAAGAGTAACTATCAATATCAATCACAACATTGACATCTCAAAATATACAAAATTGAAAGGTAAACAAAACTAACCTCATTTTTCTCAAAAGAAAAATATATATATATTATGAATATGTGTATAAAATTGATTTAAAAATTAATATTGATGTTTTGTTACAGCTTTATTAAGCAAAGGATTAGTGGGATACGTTCCAAAAAAATCGTTAACTTTCTCGTCGGAGAATATTTCTGACTTTCTGACCAATGCTGCAGATAAAAAGTATTTGGACATGAAGGTAATTTTTAAAGATAAAAATTTTCTAAATACATAAAAAAAACAACTGATATAAAATTATAAATATAACACAACAACTAAAATGAATTTAACATTAAATACTAATAAAGTAAAAACTGAAAAACAAAATATATCATAAATATAAATTATAAAACAATAAAAAATTGATAACAATTGTAAGATATAATTTAATTCATGAACAAAAATTAATTTTTACATTTTTCGACAGGTTGTTGCCATTTTCGGTACATGTGGAGCATGTCGCAGTGACGAATTGACAAAAATAAAAATGGCTGATATCTCATTGATGGTGGATGTTTACGAAGTCGTCATCCCAGACACAAAAACCAACGTTTCACGAAGATTTTACATCGATGCAAAGTTTACGCCAATAATTAAAAAATATATTGAACTTCGCCCAAAAAATTGCAGCATCGACCGTTTCTTCTTGAATTATCAAAAATAAAAATGTATAAATCAACCAATTGGAAAAACGAAATTCATGCAAATACCAAAAAAAATAGCTGAATTTCTGAAACTTCCGAATTCTGCAATGTATACGGGGCACAGTTTTAGGCGCACTTCAACCACTCTCCTCGCTGAATCTGGAGCTGACATTACTACGATACAACGCCATGGGGGTTGGAAGTCAGCCCAAGTAGCACACAGGGTTACATTGATAATAGTGACATCATCAAAAAAAGGACATCAATCAATATTACAAAAGATATTACAGTGTCACCAAAAAATCCAAAATGTCTGACAACAATGAAAATGTTGATTCTACTAATGTAACAAATGCGAACAAAAATGACGATGAAAAATCTTCAAATGTGACATATCATTTTGAAAATTGTAACGTTTGGAAGAAGCATTATATAATATGATGCTTTGTTATTTTCAAATTTGTAACCAATTCAAAATGTAATACCGAAAAATCTTTAAATGCAACATGTTTTGTAAAGTGAAAGATTATATTGCAAAATAATTATTGAATAACTATTTTATAATTCTTAAGAAACAATTATATTATATTACACTACTGTAAAAAGTATTATACGATGTGATACTACCGTAAACATTATTTTGCAAATGTATAATTATAATAAAATTGACAAATATTTGTTTCTTGTACATTTAATGTGATTTATTGTAATTATTATTGTAAAGTAACTTCTGAAATTGTCTGTACATTTATATTTCAATTTTTTAAATTTTATTTAGTTTACTTTGATTAAGTTTAATGTACCTTTTTTAAATTTTTTTGAAGTGGTTTTTTTTTCAGTCGGGGGACGGAGCTCCGCCCCTGGACCCCATGGCATATGTCAATTTTTACCTTGGTGCCATTTATTTTCCAAAACAGCATGTACTATAATTTTTTGATTTTTCATTTTCCTTTTCATTAGTGATTTTTTTGTGTCATGAAATAAAATTTCATTTTCATCGTTTTCATTTTAATCGTTTTCTCGAACTCACTTTGAATCGATTCCATTGGCGACATTTCGCAGAACTCGAATTTATCTCTGACTTTTACGTATGCGACGTGTGGTAGTTCGGTAAACGTGCGTCCGATAATCACGGGCCAATTTTGAACCGTATCTGGAACAACTCGCATTATTATGTCGTGTCCGATCACACCGTCTACGTTGAGATTTGCGCGCACAATCTCGGGTCATTTTACCGAATTGTTTTAACCAAAACCGATCAATTCGCTGTCAACGCGTTCGATTTTGAATCCGATGGTGATCGCGGTAATTGCCATTATGGTGCAGTCGGAACTGCCATTGTCTATGAATGCCGTCGTCGGCGATTCATTGACAATCACGGTTTTCACGTATTTGAGATTTGATTCGACACCATTTGCGCGCACTGTATTTATTTCGGCACTGGGTATCGGTTTGAGACAATCTTTCGTACTGTGGCCTTTTTCTTTATTACAACGTTCGCATGTTCGTTCGCGTCGCGGTTCCGGACAATCGCGCGATATTGCCCCTTGCTTTGATAATTGAAACACTTCATGTTTTCACTTGTAGCACTTTTCGCGTTCGGATTTCCCTCTGAGTCCGTTTTCTTCAAGTCGATGTTTCCTTGGGGTTTCGATTTGTCGTTCGTCGAAACTCTTGAGTCTCGTCTCGTATTTTGTCATAATCCAGAAAAGCGTATTTTCATTTTCACAAGTTACGATGTTAACGTGTCTCATCATTTCTCTTGCGTGTAGTCCATCTGCGACGTGATCTTTGATCTCGGAAAACGTGAGATCCAATGGACGATACAAACGTGTTTTCCTATTATAAAAAGAACATGCATTTCAGCTAACTTCATAGCGTTACCTTAATTTCTGACGTCAGCGTAACCAATGGTTACGCATGATGTGAGTAGTAAAGCTATTGACGTGAGCGTGCTAACCTCAAAATATTTCAAATACGAAAAACGCACGCTCAAGCGCGCGATCGGTCTCGTATCATAAAAATAAGAGGCAAATGACTCGTCGGGCTTTTGGATTCTTTTTTTTTCATTTTGTCCCAAGCCTCGCTCTTACATAAATTTTGCATAAATGCGGCTTCGAATTCCGCACGAAAAATTTTCCATTTGTGAAGATCTCCTGGAAAACCTCAGTACCACGGACGAGCTGCTCCTTCGAGTTGGTTTTTGGCCGTTTGCAAGGTGAAGGATTCTGGCCATTGATTGGCTTTCGCAAAACATGTTGCGTTAGATTAGGTTCTGACGCATCATCTCCTGCATTCCTTGTATCATAGTGTATATCATTGGATCGTGCGTGGATGGGGGGGCTCCCATTGGACAGCTGATGTGAAATCCGGGTGGTGGCAGATAATGTGGCAACGATCCATAAGATGGCGCCACGTTGGGTCTCGTGTGACAATCTGGGAATGATTGTCGGTTTGAATTCATTCCAGTAGAGGCAGCACCTTTTGGATATTTAAAATCGCGCGAAAATTTTAAAAGAGTAATAAGAAATAATTAACGCATTGATCAGTAAAATGTTAATTAGAATGAGAGAGATTGGTAAAGCGTAGTCAAAATGGTGAACTGACTAAATAAATGAAATTTGGTTATATTATATGTTAACTTTAAGAAATACTGTTAAGTCAGAATACGTGATCAAAAAAATAAACTCACTTAATCAAA
>CAJFCO010010132.1:0-20308 GCA_904066015.1 Synergus gifuensis
ATTTATAATTTCATATTTTTATTGAAAATATTTTCTTTCATATATTACAATATTTTCACAGCATTTAAAAATTCATTCAATATATAGACACACTTAATTTTAATGTACAATGCATTGTACAATTTCTTTATATATTTTATTTAAGTGAATATTACGAACGTAACTTCATTTAAAAAAAAAAAAATCCTCAATTTATTGCTAACACCTATAGTAAAGACCGACTGGAATTTTGCTAAGGTTGCAATTTCCCACAGCAATAAATTGAAGCCAAAAGTGGACTAATTCGAATGAACGAATTTATATTAATTTTAAGGATTAATTATATTCGTACATATATATATGTATATTCGTATATTTAATATATTTAGAATTAATGAGTGAATGACCTTTTATTGAAAGAATGCATTATAAGAATGAGCAAGAAGGAAGGAAATAGAAGGCGAATGAGAAAGACTACAAACATAGCAAACACTCGCACACATTCATGAGGTATGCACAGATAAATGATACTCGCGCTAGCAGTTCACCCACACCAAGCTATCGCGTGCACTAAACATAGCCGCGCATCTGTGTACTCGTGGGTGCATCTCCGATCTCTCCCGTTCACGCCATTCTCCACTATTCTTATGCAACTCATCCTACCCTTATAAGCGCCCACCCCTATTTTGATCAAAATTTCGACTCTAAATAACTCTTAAACTACTGATCCGATTTTCATGAGATTTGAACAGCGCTCAAATGAATGAATTTCACCCCCGATCACAAGGCTATACGTAGTAATTTCCAATATTTCGGAATGAAAGGTAGAACCTGCAATTAACTTGAAATTAAAATAATTTCCAAGACAATAAAATTGCAAATGCATCAGGTTAAACACCTTAGTGGAATTCATCATTTCGCAAACCAATATTCAGTTTCGCGCTGTTCATAAGTCAAAGAACTTTCATGCACATGCATTATTGCAATCAAAGCGGATTCCAAAGAAGTCAAAAGAGTTCATAATCCTTTCCCAAAATCATGCCATATCAACCGACCAATCAGAAACTTCCACCTGACGAAATTTCCCACCTAATCAATCGGCCATGCATCTACAAAATACATGGATTCGAAATCTTTGATCGCAGTTTCAGTCACCAGTCAACTAGTTCGTCGCCCTTCTTGTAACATCAAGAAGTCTTCGTTTCCAAACTCGCCCGTCCGGTCGGTAGTTCGGTTGGTCGTGTGTCGCGTCACTTAAGGTATTGCTACGGATAAATTAATCTTTCCAATAATTTGGAAAGGAGTAGCATGTAACGTCCAAGCGTGGGGAGCACAGGGGCCGAATGATTAAGGACGTAAAATCCTCTAATCCTTCATCCGACGAAGTGATTAACGTGATTTAAAGTGCTTAGATGTGTCGCGTAAACCCTTATGGTTGTAATCCGTATTTTAAACGGACTGTGTAAAATTCCTAACTAGGGAGCGCGATCGCTAACGCGAGGATCATCCTATGGCTCGATCCTCCCTTCAAATCACGACCCTTGAATTTTGATTCAAGGAACAAATGCTAAATTTACAAGTGAAGATCCATGCTCGAATCTCAAAACGAGCAAGAATCTTTATTTGATTTGGTGCTTTGTACTTTCGTGGCAAAGTAGTGGGAAGAAGTGTTGGGTTTAAAACCACCCTCACTTATTCTGATTAATTCACCACTATCTTTTCAACGTAAATGCAAATTAATTTCGAGACATGGGAGTGGAGAACCAATTTGTGCATCATCTATAAGTGCGTGTGTGAATTGAGTCTCCTTTTTAAAGACTAGAGTTTCCTACTTTATGGCAACGTGCAAATTTATTTAAATTGGCCCAGTTGAAAGGACATCGACTTAGACATAAATCCTCTATTTCCTTCCAACTGGTAGGATAAGCCTACGACATAAGTAAGTACTAAAGTATCGTTCCAATTTTATTAATTGCGTGCGACTACGAAATGTTTTCTTAAAAAAAAATATGTTTTCGATCGTTCAACGTGAAATTGAGTCTTATTTTATAAATTAAAATTGGTCTTAATAACGATTATCAAAATTTGAATTAAATAAATTAATATAATTCAAAGCTCTTCCAATTATTTAAATTTCCTTTATCTTTAAAGATTTCAGAAAAGCGGGATAAAGGATGAGGGTAGATAGTTTACGCACCCATATACCTAGGAATCAGAAAGTATTTTTTTGCATTCCCTTAAATTTTTCAAAAGCTACGTAACCATAAAATTAAATAGAGACAGACTTTATTATTTGAGACTAAATTAAATTATTATCGGTTCGTAACATGAAAAGTAATTAATTCTAAAAACAGTTTTTTCGGATGCACAGATTTAAAACTTAAATGTTTCTTACTCAAAACACTTTTTAACAAACATTCATGATTATATTTCACATACGAGGTAACAGAATGAATATTAGGAGATACCACTGCAGTAGAAACCACTTGTACAATATTCTTAATAATAAAGTCTTTAGTACTTTTTAGTGTTAGCTGCACTAAATAATTTAGATGTTGATTCACACAGAGGAGAACTTCGTTGAGAATGATGAATGTAGTCTTCCTCATTGCGAATCGAAAATGTGATTTAGTTGATTCTTCATGTAATCGTTCCAGGGTTATCATATAGTCATTATTTGGTATAAAAAAAACGTAGTCGGAAATTCCCAAAGTCAATTCGTCTTTCCCTTTTTAGCTGTAAAAACTCTCCACTGAAGTATAATGCTATAATTTTGAAAGTAGTCTGAAATTCCATCCACTCATCAGACTTTAGAGAAATACACGTACGAGGATGACTGCTTATAAGATTCACCATTGGAGTTGAACTTCCATCACATCCTAACTCAACACCAACTACTACTTGCTTTGAAAAAGTTGCATTTAAATTAAACGTTTGCGATAAAATTAACTGGTTATGTGGTAAATATGACATCTTGATCCTTTAAGTTCAAGCTTCAGCACTGTTTGAAAAATGAATATCGTTGCACATTCCTCCCAAGTAATTCATGAACAACTGCTTTGAAATGCATGATTTTTGAAAATCCTCAAGTTGTTTCAGGACTTCAGCAAAGAATTTCTGCATTCTCAATGGGAGAAATACGGTACAAGTATTTTCCACGTCTACAACGACTTTCTCGCCAAATTTGGTTGATATTTTTCTGACGTCCGTAATCTGCTGGATTTTGTAGATCTCCAAATCCTTTAACTTTTTGATAGGTAGAAAGTCTCGCTCACATCCCAGCTTGTCCAGTTTGGTGAAATCCATTTTTTAAAAATTCACTTCTTTATTTTTAAGTTGTTGAAATTTTTTGAAATATAACGAATGTTAGAATAAACTTTAATTAACTTTTTTAACTCTTTAATTTCACTTTAAAATAATTCAATTCGAGTCTTTAAATCTTTATGCAGCTTACTGCTTGACATTTGCTGTTGAATTGAAACGTTAAGGGATGTGCTGCGGTTTATATAGGACTTTTTATCTAATTTCTGAGCATTGTTTATCTTATTGTTATGGCTACCGTATAATATGACACCTATGTTTATGTTTGAAAGGGGAGGTGAAACATGATCTAAATTGCATGAAATTGCGCAATATGACGTCATTTCTCAGAATTCTATGATTTTTTACGCTAAATTTCTCAGGAGTGGAGGTAAAAAAGGTTTCGACTTGCATAGAAATGTGTAATATGACACCATTTCACAGGAATTCCTATGTAACCCGATATTTTTGTTTTTCTGTAATTCGACACCCTTTGTTTATGTTAAAAAAGAACAAAAACATATGACGTCATCTCTCAGGAATTCCTATGTAACCCGATACTTTTATTTTTCAGTAATTTGACACCCTTTGTTTATGTTAAAAATTCTTATCACCGGAAATGACTCATCATTACTTTGACGTCATCCACATTCTTACCCCCTCCACTCACATTCACACAGACACACTCACACCAACGCAAGCTCACACGGACATCCACTAATACCAGTGAGTCCAGAAGCCTCCCAGTTATACTACTAACCATCTAATTTCGTCGAAATATAAATGATTTGTGCAATAAGAGTGAAGAGTTTCAAACAGTATCGCAAAAATTTGCAATATTTTGGAAAAATGAGTTTTTTTTTTTAATAACTTCCACAATTTTTGAGATATAGGAATGGCTCTTGCATCAAATTCTCAGGAATAACAGCTGGGTTCAGGAAAATCAAGGAAAATCACCTATCACTTTTTCAGAACAAAGCCTCAAATTTTCGAAAAAATCGGCGGAAGCGAAGTTGTGCACCTAATAAAAAATGTTTTTTTCGAAATTTTGGATTTTTTAAACCTTCTGAAACTAAGTGAAACCATTTAATTTCGTCGAAATATAAATGATTTGTGTAATTTGAGCGAAGAATTTCGCACTGTAACGCTAAAATTGACGATGTTTTGGAAAAGTAAGAAAAAATTTTTTTTTACCTTTAACAACTTCTGCAATTTTTTAGATATTTGTACAGCCCTTTTGCACCAAATTGTCAGGAATGACAGCCAGATTCAGGAAAGTCAAGGAAAATCAAAATCCAAAAAACCGGTTTTGAGTTATATCCAAAAAACGATTATTTGGAAATTTTGGAATTTTCAAACCTTATTCTGAAACCAAGTGAAACTAAGTGAAACCATATTATTTCGTCGAAATATCAATGATTTGTGCAATTTGAGTGAAGAATTTCAAACAGTATTGCGAAAATTTGCGATATTTTGGAAAAGTAAGTTTTTTTTCTAACCTTTAATAACTTCCTCAATTTTTGAGATATTGGAACGGCACTTCCACCAAATTCTCAGAAATGACAGCTGGATTCAGGAAAATCAAGGAGATTCAAAATCCAAAAAACTGTTTTTGAGTTATACCCAAAAGCTGATTTTTTCGAAATTTTGGATTTTTCAAAACTTCTGAAACTATATGAAACCATCTAATTTCGTCAAAAAATCAATGATTTGTGCAATTTGAGCGAAGAGTTTCAAACTGATAATAGTATATTGGTAAATATTTTTTTATTTTGCATTCTCGCGATAGCAGTAAATTAATTTACTCGATTATCAAATACTTTTAAAATGAGACATTTTTAATATTCACGCACAAATGTCTAATAAGAGGTAAGTTTTAATTTCTCATAACTTATTTTGTAGAACTGAAAATGTGAAACCAATCTTCAGATTTCATGAAAACCAGAAGTTTATAAAATTGCAATAGGTGTAAGAAAAAATGTTTTGTAAAAACTTTTGATTAATTATAACTTTTTTCACTATGAAAGCTTATGATGAATTTGTGACGAATATGTCATGAATTATTTAAAGATGCTTTTTCAAAAAGTTGTTTTGAAGTATATTTATAGGCAGTTATCAATGCAATCAATAACTAGCTGTGAATACGATCTCGGATGTTCCATTTAACTATACATATTTATAGTTTTTCTGAGCTGTATGGTCGAAATGTACCTGTGGATTAGGTGAGTGCAGACCGGATAACCATAAACATGAAATTAGTGAAAAAAGGGACTGGTGAATATCTAGACGTAAACAGTTTCTTAAATAGAGCAATAAAGATTATGTATTGAAGGATAAACTCTAATCTACTATAAATTAGCAAATTTTTTCATAAAAAGGGAAATTCCAGAAAATATGATGCGGAAGAAATAGTATTACAAGAAAAAATCTTAAATAATTTTGCATTAAATTATTTTCAATCTACTTAGATGTATGAAAAAACAGAATTTTATATTTATTAATAAATTTATATTTGAATGGATATAATTATATCTATTTTGTTAATATCTTCCATATCAATAAATATTTCTACATTTACATATCACCCATGGTTTGATTTATACTTATATCTTTTGGAGGAATAATTATACATAAAGTAAACGTTATATAATAAAAAATCGTCATTTTGAAAACTTAACAAGATGGTGTAAGATAATAACAGGTTTCGACGCATGTGAACATATTATAGAGATATATATGTCTATAGTATATCTACATAGTAAAAAACTATAGTTTTTTACGCATAGACATATATATACTACTATAATGGTTTATTTAACATTATAATTGAATCTAATTGATCTAATAAATTTAATAAATTTTTACAAGCCGTTTGAGCGCCAGCTCATTTTACTCAAATTGAGCAAAAGTAAAATATTGATCTTTAATCTAACTCAAGTGCATAACCCAGCTAGCACAGTACCGCGGAGAGGGTGGGGTAAGAGAATTTCACTGAAATTCACTGATTCAAATAAAAGAGCAATAGAATTTATTTCACAAACAAATTGATTTACATAAAGTCAGAGACACACTATAGGTTATAATGAGTCGAGGAAATTTTAAAAATAGAAATTTAACATAGACTATTGTACGCCTCAGGTTTAGTGATCGACAAACAGTTAAATATGAGACACATTTATGAGGAAGAGAGAGATAAGGAATTCGTTACCTGCGATCACCCTACTGGCGAATATGCAGCGCCTGCCGCGAAATTGGCCTCTGCCAGGACCAGAAATTTCACGTGGTTTCGTTATTTCCGAAATTTATAAAACAAGGCTAATTAGCCGAATCCAAATATCAACTTGGCGGATTCCTTACTCTCACCCAGGGAAAACCTCAAGAATTCAATCAGTTTTGCAGAACTTGCAAGAAAAGCACAAATATAATCATTGTTGTTGTTTGTTGGTCAGCTGATTGTCATAAATATAATTGGATTGTTGTTTGTTGGTCAGCTGATTGTCAGAGAGCTCATTTGCTCCAGTAAGCTGACAGGTTGTGTGCAAACAACCTATGACTCTGTGCTAGGAGTTTATCGCGAGTTAAGTTAAATTTTAATTAGAAATAGACAAATGTGCGTGGTACATACTCGCAATTTAGGGTTCTTCAATATTTTTTAGTCGTAAAAGAAAACTTGACTTTTTTACTATGAAGAACTACAAACACTAAAAAACGGAATTTTTTATTTACAAATATTTGAGTACAAAAATTTGTTAACAAAATTATTAATGACAATAATAATAGTGAATCGTTATCGAGATTTATTAAAAAAAGTTTAAAAGTTAATTTTTATTAGATGTAAATTGTATTGTAATTTATCAACATTTGTTAATTAAATTTTAATTATTTAAACAAATTCCATTTCTTTAAATAATTTTTTCGAAAATACGTTTTTCTTTATAAAAATTATTATTAATGGTCTAATTGTATACGTAATAACAATTTCTAATTAACTTTAAATTATTTAAACAAATTTAAATTGTTTAAATAATTTTTTATTCAAAATTCTTTTTTTTTATTAAAGATTATTGCTATTGATTTAATTAAATTGTTACGTACGAAAATGTTAATTAAATTTCTTAAATTTATTTTATGTCGGGTTTTCCTGTTTTCAAAAATTTAAATAATTTTTCCTACGGGGGAGGCCTTCACAAACTGCCAAACCCAAATGGGTTTTATTTATTTTTATATGGGATCTTGACCCTTACTCTCGGACTGAGAGTTGTTGTCCTTTTCGTTTACGAATTTTAATTACATGAAAATTGGGAAACTGGTGAATTCAAAAAATTAGAAATAGGGAGTTGGAAGAAACACATTTATTTTAGATTAAAGTAAATTGTTCTGATACATCTTACCCTTCTGTTGGTAATCCTTAATTTTAACAATCCTTAATTTCCTACCAAGAGGAACGGTGAGGTTCTAAGGGGAATCTTCACACTTAGGCGCGCGCCTTTCCTATTGGGCTGTAATTTTTATGTGCGTTACGACACTTACTTTCACGCAACTCATGTCTTTTTCGCGAACTCACACCGTGACACTCGCGCACCTGTCAATTCGAATTTCTTTCATCAAGAATAGAGCATTTTGTCTACTTCTTACTGAAAGAATTTCGTATCGTTATGTCAAAATCTCCTTATCGTTTTGAGATGAGATAAGTGGATTTTGAGTTCAATAATTTATCGCCTGGAATTCTATATAGATTATACCTTATACTCTTCTAAGGCCTTCTCTCTGTTATCAAAATTTTTCCGATTAACAAGGTACTATTGGACTCACATATCCCAGTATAAGTTGCACTGCCATAGAATTTTAGCGGACACCGGATAAATTATTTTTCACAGCTCGTCGCTCGACATTGGACTCGAAGCTCTCGCTGCCCGCGTATCGGCACTTGAACTGCCTCCCGTCGGCAAGAAGATTTTTAATTTTTAACATCCGAAGATTCTACACAGATTATACCCTATACTCTTCTAAGGCCTTCTCTCTGTTATCGAAATTTTTCCGACTAACAAGGTAATATTGGACTCACTTATCCCAGTATAAGTTGCACTGCCATAGAATCTTACCGAATACCAAACGGGCAAAGGTCTAAGTAGTTCTGGGCAACCCCGGGTTGCTCGACTTAAGATTTCAAAAGAGGAGTACTTCTGGTCGGTACCAGGTTGCTCAAGTATCTGCGAAAATGTTTTAGGAACGCCTTGGCTCGTCGGTTTGAGGTGGGATAAATTAGGAAGGGATTTTTTCTAGGTGGACAGTTTTATGGAAAAATAGGAATCGTGCCTCGTGACTTTTTTGCTAATGTTGTGAAATTGACATGAGAAACTTTGTGGCGTGATCGCAGCCATATGTGACAGGAACACTGTCATCAATTCTGATCACTTTCAAATGTTTCTTTATTTTAATTTTGTTGTATTCTAATTTTAGGAAATAATAATTTATTAATAGAGTCTCTTTAGACTTCCTGATATTATTTTGAGTTTTTCCAATTTTCAGATCGTAGAGTTTCAATTGGATTATTCCAATATTTATTAATCTACGCCTTAGTCATATGTAATTTATTTTATTTCACTAATATATATAAATATGCATCTAAATATATATATTAGTGAGCCCTTTAATAAATCCTATCAAAGCACGTGGCGTTTGTTTTGATGTTAGATAACACGTGCGTCTCATGATAGTATAAGATTCTGCACGAAGGTAGGATGATGGCAAAGGGGTGAGTGGTGAGGAAGCGGGTCATATGAAGATACTATGGTCGTCGAGCCGTGGGTCCCATGCCCATAAGATAGATAGAGAGAGTAGATTCGATTACAGCGGCGAACTAAGGGAGAGAGAGAATGCTCCCTTGCCACGGTGTTTGCGCATTGCATTCACGCACACATACATATTACAGGCACTCATATATTCTATATTATAATTCTAAATTAAAAGGAGTTTTATATAATTAAAATTCTGAAAAATATGAAAATTCGTAGAATAAAGTATATATATACTTAAATGTTGATATTTCGTTCATTTACGAATTAAAATTAATCCGTAGTGAAACTTCGTTCATTTGAGTGTTTCACTGTCCGCTTTGATGCATCTTGAGAGACTCTATAATGCTCCGTCAGCAAAGTAGAGCTCTCAAATTGCTCATCACGACTTGCATGGGATTATGCAGGTATGATCGTAACATAAATATTTATTAGCATTGAAAAATTATTTTTTATTTATTTAAATAAACTCTATTTGTTTGAAAAATTTGTTTTCCAAACATTGAAACTACTTGCTGTTTGTTATCGTTAGTATCATTACATCATTTAATTTTATTTTCAACTATTTTATAACTGTATAAGCAATACATAAATTATTATTTATTTTCAACTAATTATCATGTAACCTTCATTATTTAACAAACAATAATTTGCGTTAGCAATTTTAATTTGTTTAAACGATGTATAATTGTATAATTCAGATTATATTATATATTATAACGACAGTCTCAGCCTATAGGGACTTTCGGCCTCTGAGTGCCGCCAAAATCTAACACCCAACAAAATTTTTTAAATAGGCACAATAGTATATTACGACCCATGGCCAGAAAGTTGTATTTCCTGGCGTGTGTGATATGAAGGCCGAGGCGAAGCCGAGGCCTTCATATCACACACGCCAGGGCATCCAACTTTCTGGCCGAGTGTCGTATACTATTTTTCTTGATCTCCAGCCGAAAGTGCGTTAATAATTAATTGGCCGCCCGGCATTTGTAAGGCCGAGCCGCAGGCGAGGCGTTACTGGCCGGGGGCGGCCTTCAAAAACGTATGAAAAAAGTAAAAAGCATCAATATCTACTTTGTTAAATTAATTAATTTTATTAGTAAGAAAAACTTTCTTTATTTTATTTGGCTTTATTTCAATAAGTTATTTGAAGTTTTAATAATACAATTCAATAATATAAATATTTGTTACATTAATACTAACATAACAAACTTCTTATCTTTAAGAATCATTTTCTTTATTACATTTACTTGAGGAAATATTAAAAACACAGTTATTGAATGTGCAATTATCAAATTTGATATTTTTTTCACCAAATGCATAGGACCAGTCATTAGTATTTTCGTCTATGCAATTCTTTCTCTTTTTGGGTAATGGTGGTTGAGCAGTTGAGTTATTGAAATGAACTTTCAAAGGTGGTTTTAACAAAAATAAGTTAGTCGGATTATGAACTGATAACGTTTCATTGCCTTTTAATGGTGCTAATATTCTCTTATCATTCACTATGGTACAATTTTGTACTTTGGCTCCATCTGGACTTTTCTGTATATCTTGGACTGTCATATCATCAGCAAAATCAGACCAATCCAACTCATAGTTAGTTTCATCTTGGAATATTTCTGTACTGGTTGAAGGCTTATCAATGTGAGGTACAAATTCTTTGAGTGGACGAGATGGCAGTTTGGCAGGACTTGTGATAGGCTTTGTCGTTGGGGTTTTTTGAACAATTCCATCATATATCATCTGTCTGTTATGCAGCGAATTTTCAATATAACCTTGTGCTATTATATCAGAACGCCACCTCCCAAGCTGCTTAATCATTTGCATGTTTGCCCCAGATTCAGAGAGGAGAGTAGCTGCTGTGCGTCGAAAGCAGTGACCAGTGTACCTGTGTGGATTGTCTAGTTCTAAATAATTTGCAATTTTCGATGGCACACTTCCAATCCAGTGTCTTCCAATAGCTTGTCGAGTACATTTTCCTTCACGATACTGAAGAAAAAATTTTTCTGGTGCATCCTTTTTTGGTCTCAACGAGATGTAATTATTTACTTTGTCATAAAACAATTTTCCAATGATAAATTGTCCTGGATAATCATTTTTATTATCACCTACTGTTACAAGAAATCTTTCACCCAAGTCTTCTACATTAACAAATTGCATATTGGTAATTTCATCACTGCGTAAACATCCACAAATGCCAAATATTAGTATGACCTACAAACATTAATAAAAGTTATAATTGCCTTGAGCATAAAAATAATGAAAATCTGTTAAGAAACGAATCGCAAGTAAATATTACCTTAATTGCTAAATAGTCTTTGTCTACAGCATTTTCCATAAATTTCATTATTTGATCCCACTTGAAAGTAAAAGCTTTCCTAGGTTTGTAACCTTTGTTATTGGTTTTAATAAGATCTTTCAATTTTAAAAATCGACTGATGTCAATATTTTCATGTGTATTCAATGTTTTCTTCAACATACTCCAAGTACTCCATAGTGATGGAGGTTTCACTTTTGGTTTTAGTTCATTGAAATATACAATCAAGTTACTTTCTTCTGAGTCGGACAAAGAATTTTGATTATTTTTACGCCAGTTTTTGTATGTTTGGTAGACTAACAAGTAGCGATCTGCAGACTTTTTGGGAAGTGATTCTGACGCCAGAATAATCTTTGCTTCCTCTTCAAAATTTCTCAATACTTCATCTTCGTCTACAGATCCTTCAGATGAGGAGTGTAACATTTTTACAATTAGCAACACTCGTATTGAACTCTTATTAAATAAATTGCACTAAGATTTGAATATTTGCTTATCACGTGCTAACGCAACGTTTACAGGTTACACATATGACACAAAAAAAACAAAACAAACGCGGCGCGAATTTAGCAGACCACGGAAATCGCTCTTCCCGGACCGAAAGCGAGCCAGGAACCACGTACTTTCGGCTAGGGGAGCAAGAAAAATATTTTAAGCCAGTTAGGGCGCCAGGTATCTTTTGATACCGCCAAAATCTTTATTCTTGAAATCTTAACCTCGACTTTAACTGTTAAGCAAACTTTAACCTTTCAATCTAGCTCAGATGGAGAGGGATTCCGTGGGAGCGCAGAAACAAATCAAACTCAACATGGTAAATTATTAAAAGAGAAAAATCAGAGTTTATTATAAAAAGATATGAGATGAGATAGTGTACAGTGTTTGAAATTAATGGATGAGATGAGAAACAAAAAGGGGAAAGATCATTACAATTTGATTATCTCTTAGTTTGAAATTGACAGAGATCGGAATAATCGCTATAAACGATATGACACATTGTCCTCACAATGGTTTATAACCTTGGATCTAATTATATCCAGGTGACGTAATCAATCTAGTCAAATCTAACGTTACATCAGATCAAATAAAGATTTAAATTCCAGAAACTCGAAACTTCTCATTTAAACTATTAGCAAAGTAAAATCTCTAAATTTACTCTATAACACTGGACAACAAAATATGACCTATGTCGGGTTGGGACGAGATATATCATTTCCATGGTAGTTTTCTGTGCTGAATCCAAATCTGACCTCCGTTTTTTTCGTTGATCTCAAATTTTTGTGTTTTTTTGAGTTAAAAATTTTTTCGAAAAATCACAAATCGTGTGATAAAAGGGTGAAACAATTTTTTTCACGAAAAGCGATACATGCTTTCGATGCGTTTTTTAACGCACAATCCATTGGTGTTTTTGTTTTTTCGATATCTCATATAGTTTTTGAGATATTTTTAAAAAACCAAAAAAAAACACGAAAAAAAATGAATTTACAAAAATCCTTATATTGAAGTGAATAAATTTTATTTTTTAGTCTCTCAGGTCTCATTCTCTTCGTTTTTTGATGCAGAAAAAATTTAGAAAAAGTTTACAGTTCCAGCTGTAACGGTTCGGAAGTTACATGACAGAGAACATGTCTCTTTCTATAGAGTTCCCAATTTGACGGTTTACAAGTACTCGAGACGAATCATTGTACTTTTTCTAATATCTCATTGCAGTAATGTCTTTAATATTTGCAATATTTATCATATTTACAGAGCTTTGTGTGGAAGAAAAGTGTTCATGGCGCATGCGCGTCTCCCCTCCACTTCACTCCCCTCCATTATCACACTACTCTTGTTCATATCGCCCTATTCGTTCTCCGCGCTATCTGATCTTCATTCGATTCTAGACCTCTGTGGTGTCACAACATATACTACCTTGTACCTGTTATAGATCTAGAATTATTTCTACTTAATTAAAATATATTTGCGCTTAGCTTTTATTCAAGCCTCAGTTTGCAACGATTGCAAAATGCCGAACAGCTGCAAAAATCATCCCGATAGCTTTTGCTACGTTTGCGGTATTTTCATCCCACTAAAAATGAGACAAAACATTTCTCCCACAATGCGAGAAGGCTACGAAATATATTTTGAGATTAAACCCGATAATGGAGAAGAAAGTTGGATACCCAACAGCTGCTGTAAAATTTGTGCGAATAAATTATGGTCGGTACAACGAGGAGACTTGGAGTACACAAAGTACACGAGTACACTTGGACTTATTTCCAGAAAATTTAAGGGCAGTCAGTGATGAACACGGGGAACGGTTTCATCAAGAAATCGCTGAAATCGAAAATAAATACCAAGGTAACTGGAGTGTGAACGCTTTAGCAGACTACTACTTAGCCTGACTACTACTCAGGCTCATGACTGATGAACCAAATGCTCATCACCGTCGAGCATGCAAAAGAAAAAGTTTCTAGGGAGTATAAGTAGCAGCTTATAAATATATATAAAAAAAATTTTTTAATTATTATTATTATTCTTATTGCAAATATTAAAGACATTACTGCAATGAGATATTAGAAAAAGTACAATGATTCGTCTCGAGTACTTGTAAACCGTCAAATTGGGAACTCTATAGAAAGAGACAAGTTCTCTGTCATGTAACTTCCGAACTGTTACAGCTGGAACTGTAAACTTTTTTTAAATTTTTTCTGCATCAAAAAACGAAGAGAATGAGACCTGAGAGACTAAAAAATAAAATTTATTCACTTAAATATAAGGATTTTTGTAAATTCATTTTTTTTCGTGTTTTTTTTGGTTTTTTAAAAATATCTCAAAAACTATATGAGATATCGAAAAAACAAAAACATCAATGGATTGTGCGTTAAAAAACGCATCGAAAGCATGTATCGCTTTTCGTGAAAAAAATTGTTTCACCCTTTTATCACACGATTTGTGATTTTTCGAAAAAATTTTTAACTCAAAAAAACACAAAAATTTGAGATCAACGAAAAAAACGGAGGTCAGATTTGGATTCAGCACTGAAAACTACCATGGAAATGATATATCGCGTCCCAATCCGACATAGGTCATATTTTGTTGTCCAGTGTTATAATCAGAGTTCTCGAATTATTCTAAGCTTAAATAAATTCATACATCAAACGCTAAAATGTGCAAAATGGCGAGAAGCCATGACATGAGCGTTGACTCAACGATAAAACTGATAGATTACACGATTTGTTCCGAATTGAACGTCTCACTAATTAGCATTCAGAATTCGTATCGACAAAATATAATTCTCAAATGAAATGCTCAAAACATACTCAAGAAAAACTAATAACTTTAATACTCATGTTCGAAACTATGCTATGCCATCATATGGGCGTTGGATGAGTGTTATATAACTGTCTAAAATCCTAACGAACTCAAAATAAACACAATATAAAGCTTTGCATGGGAGAGATACTAATTGCTGGCACCTACCTTGCTTTCCGAAGACCCAGAGCTGTCCGTCTGAGCGCGCACTCGCAGTTACGTAACTTGAGTTACTCCGAGAGCTGCTGCTCCCTGATGGGTGAAAAGAGAGCTGGAATCCAGCAGAAGGACTGTGGAAGTGGAACTACCGCTAACCCTTATGGCTGCGTCCACGTATTTTGACAGCTCATGTGTCTTTTCATAACAAATGTAGAAAGGTGTAAGCTTTACACAATTTAAGTGGTTTATATTGTCTACGTTGTTGGAGAATGATTAAAATTATAAAGATGTATGTGACTGGTACATCTCAGACGGTAAATAACTCCTCTCGAGACATATACATAGCTGAAACAATTTAAAGTTTGTGTTCATCGGAAAGCCAGGCAGACGGCAAATACAGGATAAAAACAAAATATCAGTATGATTATGCTTAAGTCTAATTAGTTTTATACTTAATCTGTTTCAACTCTCTTACATTCACACTACGTTCATACACTTATGTCTAATTGAGTCCCTACTGGCTGTTCTGTTTTAGTTCCCGATTAGATAAATCAATCTGGGAAGAGGATCAATAATGTGGTAGAAATCCACCACGTTACAATATTTATTATTATTATTATTATTATTATTATTATTATTATATATTAATATAATAATAATTTATTATTATTATATATTAATATAATAATAATAATAAATATATAATTAATTCATATTAGTAATTATTATTAAACAGGTTTTATATAATCTGACTGGCAGTTTGATATTTTGTGGGGGTTTACAATAAAATTAGTAGAAATCTTTCCACCAAAATTATTAGAATTAATATCTTTGTTTTCACCTATGAATAATTTTATAACTGTGCTCCTCGTTTGCAAACGGAGAGAAAAAAATTTTAAATATAATATTGACATATTGTAATTTACCTAAATCATTTATTTAACTATACGAATTGAATCAAAAGAATCGTAAAATGGCACATTCTAAATCAAAAAGATCCTTATACTCAGGTTTCAAGAAGGATAATTAACAGATTGACATCAGCTACTGATATGTTTGTCAATACATAGGTTCCATTTTATGATTTAGGTGATATTCTAGTATTGATTCTAGCACATTTGATAATCCTAAATTATATTGTGCTTAGATCAGAAGAAAGAAGAAGTCTCCCGATATCCGTGTTAGCAATATATTTGATTATTTCCGAAAACTGAAAAGTGATGTAATGGTCTTTAGCGGGTAGAAATCCGCTATGTATTGGGTTCCATCGGTAAGATAAACGCTACTGTTACCATACATTTTCCGCAAATAATGGAAAAGTTTCACTGACATGTAGCCAACAAAGGAGAGGAATAGTGAACTAGAAATAATGAACGCTGTTAAGAAAGATGCAATTTACGGTAAACTAAATGAATGTAAACTTTTTAGTTCTCGCTAAAACTCGATCTGCATAAAGAAAATTACGGTTAAAGACCTTTACGCGAATGTACATACAAAAGGCAAATTTTTAGTTTGTTTATCTAAAAAGATACGTCGCATTATGGTTCACAATTTCAAAACCGAAAAATTTTTCATTTTATGTATTTAAATTACGTAAAACTTCAAATTAATCATTTCAAACTTAACAAATTTAAATTCAAAATAACAATGTTACAATTTAATCCAATTTACAATCATAAAATTTAAAAAAACTATCTGTGAAGTATCAACTTTTGTGCTCACTCAATGAGCACTGTGCTTCCTGGAAGCAAATATGATTTGCTTCTTCATAGAAGAAGTATTAATTAATTAATCAATTGTATTAATATTAGGTCACCTGATTCGCGTCAACACAAAAAAAAATTATTTTCCTTGCATCAGCTTTAAATTTTTATTATTTGAGAAAATATAATAGAAAAATTAATTTTTGGAAAATACAATTAGCCATAACTTTCTTATTTCTCAATGAAATACATTAATCATATAGGTCAATCGATTCATCTCGACACAAAAAATATTCATTTTCCTTAAGGCCATGTGATATTTGAAAAATTTTTCTATTTATTGATTTTCAATTATACCAATTATTCTCCCACAAAAATGAATATTTTGCCGAGGTTCGGTACACTATACTTTCTACGAGTTTATTTGTAAAGTGCCAAATATTGCAGCCTAATAATTTGAAGAAATCAAATATATATAAAAAGAAACCGAAATGACCTACCTTTGTTTGTGAGCAAGACAAAAAGTTAAAATTTTAATTTTCTTGCGAACGATCCCAGGCAGAAAATTATTAACTTACAAGTTATACCAATTGTTCTCCCACTATACTGAATATTTTGTCGAATAATTTTGGAGAATGGTAGAAAACATTGAAACGGAGGTTTATTGACTCCGTTTAGTTAAAAAATTTAAAAAAAGTTCTTTAATGCTAAACTACCTAAAATAATTTGATACTTTAACTTTGAAAAACTTAAAACAGTTTCGCTAATTAGGGCGCCCCCTTTATCAATATAGTTTTTGAGCAAAATTTTATGTTGAAAACGCAGTTGATAAAAAGTTGCATTATTAGATGTTAGTTTTGCTGATAATAATAAATATATGAATATGAATAAATATGAATGTTTGAGATTAAGTAAACTTTAGAATTTGTTGTTTAGCAAATTATTAAAATTTTTTAAATTGTTATAATATAATAATATTAATAATATAATTAATATATGTTTTAGAATGTTTTATGTTGTTAATGTTTAATGTTTAATATTTTAGAACGTTTTAGACTAAGTAAACTTTAAAATTTGTTGTTTAGCAAATTGTTAAAATTGATTATTTTTTAGCAAATAATCATAATAAAAATCAAAAGTTTCGAATAATTTATGTTCATTCATTGCACCATTGACACCCTTCGTGAAATACCAAATAATTGTGCATGCTTTTAATTTTGGATAAATTAATTTATAACTTTAGATAGAAGGAAAAACCTAAATATTAAAAAAATTTTGATTCCTCTCCATAGTTTCGGTAATCATTCATGTATTTAATGAATAAATATTAATTTAATGCAGTATATACATTGTGTACACTTTGAGGTTGTTTTTTTTACTAATCATATGTTTAATAAAGACTTATAGCTATTTACATTTACTCGGAAATTATAAAAACAGTTATACTGAACTACATAGTTTTATAGTTATTTTCTATGATTATAGAATGAAACGAGTTTATATACACAATCATTCATCAGTTTTTCTCCTCAAAAAATTATATAAACAGATTTAAATTAAACACTCTGTGTACACTCTGAGATTTTTTTTACTAGTCGTATGTTTAATAAATACTTATAGCTATTTAAATTTTGACTCGGAAATTATAAAAACAGTTATACTGAACTACATAGTTTTATAGTTATTTTCTATGATTATTATAGAATGAAACGAGTTTATACACAGAGAAAATGTGTTCGGTAACCGTTCAAGTAAATATGGTAAAAGTTGGATATAGTGGCTTTTCAGCGATCTTTAATATTTATTTTACTAATCATATGTGTAATAAAGACTTATAGCTATTTAAATTTTGACTCGGAAATTATAAAAACAGTTATACTGAACTACATAGTTTTATAGTTATTTTCTATGATTATAGAATGAAACGAGTTTATATACACAATCATTCATCAGTTTGTAACGGTATGGCATACCGGCCTAGAAACACGCCTGAGCATAGGCAACACACCGAGCGACGCTCACCAGCGTCTACTCATCAAACAATACGCCTAACAATAGGCAAAAGAGTCAGGTACGAGCACAAAAGTCTATTTTCAGTTGCATACCTGACTGCAATCAAATTGAATAGCGGTCAGTAGAAGGATTAAACAGGTAGTGAATCCTGTATTTGCACACCTGACTGCAATTAAATCAAATAGCGGGATTAAATAGGTAGTAAACCCTGTAGTTGCACACCTGGCAGCAATAATGAAAAATTCTGACGATTACAAAGGGCACAACAAGACGGAGAAAAAGGGGGTTTCACCAGCCGCTTCCACCTTTTCTAAGGTATATAAGGCGACTATCGGCCCACAGCAAGTTCATTCGGTTCAGAATCAGCGAGCCTGCAACATAGTACTGTGGACTAGCCAGCAGCTCTGCAGCTTATTATCATCACCATCCTTCAACACTAGGTGCAGTAGGAAAGGGGAACTCCGTACGCTGCTCCAGGCTGGGGTTCCCCTCACTTTTCTATACTTACCCTTTTTGCAAAAGTAGTGGGTCAGTGCACGCTGCTCCAGGCTGCTGACTCCACTCTTTTGCTTCGCTCTGGTTTGACTTGCTATACTGTTCGTTTATATGGGTTTTCTTGCACTATTTTAATTTCATTGCTAGGTCTCTGTGTACGCTGCTCCAGGCTGCGGAGACCTAGCACAAGCCTCTTTTAGGCCAGTCACACTTTGTGACTATTTTTCAATTTCGGATCGCCAATTTTAACTTTAAGCGCGATGTTTCAATTATAATATTCCTCCGCGCATTACTTTACAAGCGAAATTCCGCTTATAGATCTCTCACGGAAAGGAAAACAGAATGTAGCCATCCGAGTCGATTACTCAATAAATAAATGCGAAACTCGGTTAGGGCCGTGAGAGACGGTTTTAATTTATCAAAAATTGTAAATGCGTAGAGAGTACTGTCCCATTTTGTTTGGTGTTTCTTTTCTCTGAGTTAATATCTTTCAAATTCTTCATTTAATACTAATTATTACATTTTAAAACCCATCGACGCTCACTCAGTTTGCGAGGAGAATAAGCTTAGTTTATATCGAGTCTTTTGTTAAAAGGATAACTTGCATTGTATAGAGTCTTTCCGTAGCCGGGTGACGATGAAATGTTGCTCTGTATTTCTTTAAACTCTCATTTGAATAAATTGTTATTTGTTGCTTGAATCTGATTGCGTATTCCCTGCCTCCCTCGAGATCCCACGAATAATGATAACTATAAGTACTATGAGTTCAAGCTGCCTATGAGAGGGCGTAAGACTAGGACCAAATAATAGATTTTCTTTATATTCATTTCTAATTTGAATTAATAATAATCAAATAACCAAGCGTAGGCACAGATTTAGCCTTCACTTCACACTAACTAACTCTATTATCAAAATAACTAATATTTAAAATTACACGCAAATATTTCTCATAACATCAAAGTATTTCTCATAACAAGTTTTTCTCTTCAAAAATTATATAAACAGATTTCAATTAAACACTCTGTGTACACTGACATTTTTTTTACTAGTCGTATGTTTAATAAAGACTTTTATAGAACACTGTGACCTAAATCCGCACTTAAGTCACGCTTTTCTGTGACATAAATGACCGTTTTCAGCACGTTATTATAGGTTACTTTCAACCAACTTCAGAGTAGTAGTAGTATTGCCGGTTATTTAAATTTTGAAAACAAACTTCAAAGATCAATTATTAATGTTTTTATTTCTTTATTAATATT
>CAJFCO010010720.1:0-11767 GCA_904066015.1 Synergus gifuensis
ATGTGTGTGTGTGTGTGTGTGTGTGTGTGTGTGTGTGTGTGTGTCACGATCCTGCAATATCTTGAAAACGCGTAAAGATAAATTGATGAAATTTTGCATAGTTATTCCACTGTATACCTAGTTGAATTTCTTATAAGGGTTTAACAAAATATTTAATTTTACAAGTTTGTTGTACTTTCATAATTTTCGTAAAATTCATTTTTTCACTATAACTTCTCAAATATTAAAAATTGAAAGCTGATGTAAGGAAAATAAAGATTCCTTGAGTCGAGACGAATCGATTGACCTATATGATTAATGCATTCCATTAAAAAATAAGGATGTTATGGTTAATTGTATTTTCAAAAATTAATTTTTCGACTATAACTTTTAAAATAATCAAAATTTTGACCTGACGTAAGAAAAATAAATGTTCCTTGCATCGAGACGAATCGACCGGTCTATAATATTATTTCATTTCTTTGAAAAATAACAAATTTATGGTTCTATTTAATTTTGAAAAATTAGTTTTGCAACTATAACTTCTCTAATATTCAAAATTTGAAGCTGACGTAAAGAAAATAAAAGTTCCTTGCGTCGAGACGAATCGATTGACCTATAAGATTAATGCATTTCATTGAAAAATAAGAAAGTTGTGCTTTATTGTAATTTTCGGAAATGAATTTTTTGAATATAACTTCTCAAATAATCAAAATTTAATGCTGATGTAAAGAATACTTAATGCTTCCTCTATGAGGAAGCAAATCATATTTGCTTACAGGAAGCAAAGTGCTCATTGAATGAGCACAAAAGTTTATACAACTTCACAGCTAGTTATATTATTTTCATAGTTTTTAATAACAAGAGAATTAAAGGGATTTAAAAAAATTACAAGACTTTTTAGTAATTTCACTAAACAAGAGCTGTTTAACAAATAAAGAATACTAAAACATTTTTTTATCACCAAATTACTTCAAAATTTTAAAACTTTTTTGAATGTTTTGAAATTCTTTAAAATCACTTGAAATCTCTCGAAATCGCTTTAAACTTCCTATAAAATGACTTAAAATCTCTTAAAATCCTTTAGCAAATCTTGATATCTTTGAAATCTTGTAAAATCTCTTGAAATGTCTTTAAATTCTCTAAAATCATATAAAATCTTGTGAACATTTTTGGAAATCCTTAAATCTTTGTAAATTCTTTTACAATCCTTTAAAAATTTTCAATATCATTTAAAATCCTTTGAAAAAATTAACCAAATGTGTAAATTAATTTAAAATCTTGGAACTCCCCTGAATTCTTTAAAAATTCTTTAAAATAACTTGAAATCTATATATATCGCTTTAAATTTTCCTTATAAAATATAGAAATACTTGATTTTTTTTTAATTTTATTTTTTAAGAACCATTCAGGAGGCGTCAAAGCCGAGGCCTCATAAAATTGCTGTCCCATGGCGAGGGGATATAATTAAATTTTTTTTGACAAAATGTAGTAGATTGGCTTACCAAACATCTCAACGAATAAAACAAGACCAAAAACATTGAAATCGGTCGAGTATTTTCGGAAATTAACTGTCCGCCATTTGAAAAAAGTAGTTTCGAGAAAAACGCGTTTAAAGTTTTTACTCGCAAGTATAGAGTGCTGGAAGCGCGTGCACACACAAATTTCACTATGTTAGAATTCGAATTTAAAAAAAAATTTTTTTGCTGTGATTTTTAAAAGTATAGGAATTGAGAAAATGTAAAAAAAATTGATCCCTTCAAATACAAAAAAAAATGTTTAATATAATACTCTAAAATCTTGAAACTCCCGTGAACTATTTTGAAATTCTTCAAAAATTCCTTAAAATCACTTATTGTTTCTATACAATTAATACTTCTTTTTTATAATAGGACTTATGTTTTTAGAAAATTAAATAGCTTAAGGGCAAATGCCAAACTATGACTTCACGAATTACCGACTACACAATTTATTTATATTCCACCTTCTTATTTTTAAACTACATTTTAAAGAAAACTATATTTTTCTTAAATTTTCCATGTCCACTGTAGCACTTAATAAATATATGAAAAATATAGTTTTCATTCCAAATACAAGCTTCAAGGGACCAGACAGCGGTCAGTTAATATATTTTCCTTTATTTCTCAAATTTCCAATGAGATATTTTATTTAGTTTAAAAATAAGAAGTTGGAATATAAATATATTGTGGAGCCGGTAATTCGTGACGTCATAGTTTGGCATTTGCCTTTAATAATCATATATTGTGAATAATGAATTCGCAGAACAGTTTTTGGGGTATTGACCAGTTTTTCCTAGGTGTGGTATTTACTAGGGCATTTTTTGGGTAAACTGACAAGGCCTTGACCAGTTCTCCTCAAGTAGGGCAATATTCTGTCAAAGTGTTAAAAGCCTTGTGTGAGTCTTGTCAGTTAACCTGATTAGGGCCACATGAGAAGTAAGGAAAACTGTCCAGGACCCTGTCAGAACCCCATACAAATTTCTGCATGGGATTGTGCAATCTTGAAAAGAATTTCCCGAGTGAAAGAACATGAACACATTGTTACAAAAAATGGGTATCTTACCTGTTTCATTTTATGTATTGGTCAGTTTTTGTTTTTGCCGTACACACATTTTACTAATAATTCAATAGGTTAGGTCGCAAATAGGGACATAGACACCAAATTTTTGAAATATATCTATCTATATTATAAAAAGATCTCGCCGCCGCCGCCACCGCCACCACCACCGCCGTTGTGTCAGGAATCCGTGGTTGCGTTAGGTCAGGTTAGATTAGGTAAGGTACAAGGTTAGGTTAGGTTATGTTTAAGGTTAGGTTAGGGTTAGGAAATGTTTAGGGTTAGGTTATGGTTAGGCTAGGTAAGGTTTAGGGTTAGGTCAGGGTTAGGTGAGGTAAGGTTTAGGGTTAGGTTAGTTAAGGATTAGGGTTAGGTTAGGTAGGTTTAGGGTTAGTTTAGGGAAGATTTAGGGTTAAGTTAGGTAAAGTTTAGAGTTAGGTGAGGTTTAGGGTTAGGTAAGATATAGGGTTAGGTTAGGTAAGATTTAGGGATAGGTTAGGTAAGGTTTAGGGTTAGGTTAGAATCTACAAATCCGTGGTTGGATTATGTTAAGTAAGGTTTGGTTAGGGTTAGGTCAGGGTTAGGTTAAAATATATCGCCTCATGGGGTCATGTGACCACCTCGATCACGTGACCCCCAGAAATTGTCCAATAGGACAATTAATGTATAAAATATATACATTCAATGAAATTGGAAAAATATCAATAAATTAAATAATAATATCAAAATTACATTACATTACCATTATATAAAATGTAACCATTCTTGGAATCTATTCTCACTGAAAACGAATGTCAATTAAGGGATTGTTTGCTTGTTCATTCACAATAAAATGAAACAAAGTTATGTGAGTGCAATTTTTAGTGAAAAAAGTCTGTATTCAAGTTTTAATTTAGTTTATTCCACCAACTAGGATGTTTGAAAGACAAAGAATGATGGGAAGAACTAGGATGTCTGGAAGAACTAACTTGCGCGTCCTCTCTGACTATACTAAGTCCTGTTAATGGTGGATATACTACGTAAACCTTATGATTTTCCTCTACAGTTACAGGTCCACGCCGTTTGTTTGCATAAGTTATTTTAACCAGTCCATTCTGACGTGCTGTATAAGTAGCGTCATTTGGCAAACGTAGCAATTGATTAGCTTTTACGTGTACGCTTACTTCAGTGAAAGGATTTTCTTCTGCTGGTCTTGGCGGCTGTGGTGAAGTCTCGGACAGCGAACTTAATTCTGTAAAAAAAATATTTAGATTCAGGAATAAGTTCTGTACAAAAAAAAATAGATGCTAGCATTTGAACAATTTGAAAAAACTGTGAGAGTATGTATTATTTACTTATTGTGCAATTATACTTACGAGCAAGATTTAAGAAACCCACGAGAGTGACAAATAGAGTGCCAGTAAAAATCCTCATTTTTTAGAAAACTGTAAACTTATATTAGGCTCACGAAGACTGATAATATGTTGGTAAAATGCATTGCTTTATACAGTAATAACCAAGATCCAGATAAGTCATCGCTAAGTCAGGTTTTTTTATCGCAGGTATGCTAAGATTTTACTGTTTTTTTTTATTTACGTAGACATAATAAAATTAGCTGTATTATAATAAAATTGTATCAACTTTTGTGCTTGTTTAATAAGCGCACTTTTCTTTCTGAAAGCAAATATAATTTACTTCCTCATAAAGGAAGCATTAATTAATTATTCAACTGTATTAATATTAATAGTATAAGAATAACAAAATGTTGTACTACTGTGCTACTAACAACATTTTTTGTTATTCCAACCAAAATGTTGATAATTTTTTAAACGTTTCACTTGCAACAATCAAAGCTTAGTTAGGTCAATAAAAAATTTTGTTTCCGTTACCAAATATTTGAACAATTCAACTTAAGTATTCAATTCATAACGAACTTTAAGAAAAGAAAAATATAATTATTTTAAAACCTCTTCGGACTGCAATTGCTTCAACAGTTCGTCAATTGTGGCTCAAGTATATTTTCATTGAACTTTTCTTCCCAACCTGAACTTTTTCCAATACACACAAGTCCTTTATAAATTGTTCTGCATGCTGTTGTCAAGTATTTCGTGAATCAAAGTTGAGCCACTGAACGTATGTGTGAGTAAAAAGAAGGCAAAAGGCACAGCATTGATTCGATGTGTTTTATCTTCCTTGATTGTATGAAATATATGTATATATAAAGAAGAGTGTGAGTGTTTGTTTCTATATAGATATATGTATGTATAAGAGAAGCATAGAGAAGGAGTAAAGTCGACAAAGATAGAATTCCAAAGAGCTACCTGTTGAGTCACCTATGTTCTATGTTAGTACTCATAGGCCTATCATATGGACTTGAAATAGTGTGAGTATGCAAATGTATTAAGAATGAATGTATAAACATGTACCTAAATGTATATATGTAGCCATTACTTTCTCAAACACGCAAATTTTAGATTTTTTTGCAAAAAAGTTTGACGTGAGAAAATCAGAAAGGCGGATGAATGAATGATTGCAGAAGCCAGAAACCACAATCAGTGATAAGTCTCGAAAGAAAGTGATAACTCCAAAGTTGAAGAAAAGCGAGAAAGTGATGAATTGACAAGCAATCGATCTTCCACAGAATTATTATACGAAAATAAAGTATGTAATGTGATCAATTCTCTAATTCAATAGCTATTGAGAACTTTAAACATCCAAACGCCTTTTTTTGAGAAGTATCCTTCTCTATAAATAATGATCCAAGTACTTAACTTTATTGAAAATACGGAACGTGTTGAGTTTTCGGAAGAGAGGATATTTTGAATAAAACGGTGGGCGAAAATGCAAAACAGATGTAAATTTCGCTGCAGGCAGGATGAGATTCTGTAAAAAGAAGTCTCAATTTTGTAACACATTTTTGGTCCGGAATATTTTAAGAGAAAAGGAAAAACCTTCAATTACTTTTGACCAAAGTAATTTATTTGTCCAAAAAGTTGCAAATTTTAGAAATTTATTATTTTACCTTCAAAAATGATTTTACCTAGCTATGAAATTTAGTTTTTATTTTAATTTTATTTATTATCTTGAAAACTTTTGAAGTCTTTTGTGTCTTTGAAATCAATTAAAATCGCATGAATATTCTGAAATCTGCGAAACTTGTTGCAATTGTTTGAAATCTTTGGAAACCCTTGAACTCCCTTTTAAATTCTTCAAAAACCTTTTAAATTGCACCAAACCGCTTGAAATGCCATAAGAAATCGTTTGAACTCCTTTAAAGTCTTTTAAAATTATTTGAAATCTGGATGTCAATAGAATCTATTCTATATTTTTATCAAACACCAGATCTGCAAGTGTAGATAAATTCTCAAAAGATCTAAGAGAACTTCTGCCCTTATTTCCTCTAACTTAATTACCCTCCTGGCATGACAACTTCCTTCCATCACACTTGATAAAATTACACTCAAACTAAAACTGCCTATCTCATCTCGAAACTTATCTCACTCTTCTCGTAAAATTATACTTCCCCAAAAAAACACAATTTCAACCTTCCGATTTTTGAAAGATACATTTATTAAAAAAGGATTAAAAAGGTTAAAAGGGTCAAATCAGCTCTCAAAAAGAATCAGGAATCGTTTTGAATCCTTCAAAAGTTTTCGAAAATTTTTCAGTGGTCTTTTCCCTCTGAGAACTTGACGGAAGAGAGTGTCTGTAGAGAGCATGCGTCGCCACGAAATCATAAGTTCTTCCGCTCTGGATCGATTCTGTTCCATCCACAAGATCCTTATCCTCGCGACTCCTGACAAAGTCTAATCGCCAATCGGTATCGACTTCGATACACTTTTCCGGGGATTTTGACTCCCCATTCCTTGACTTTTTGCCCGTATTCATACTGATCCTTTCATCGAGATTCTCAGAAAGCAATTCAACTGATGAAGATAATACACTAACCCCTTCTTCAGCTCTCGCTTTTAAAACCTGAGATTCTCCAATTCCTGACAAAGTCCTCAAAGCCTTCAGCTCGCTCTCCCTCTCCAGTTTTGAAAGTGCTTTCGAGTTCTTCAACTGTTTGTCAATTACCGAAGGTTCTGTTAAAAGATATCTCAACTCGTTATCACCCATTTCTGAAACATCCAAACACTTGTAAGTGGTATCTTCAACTAGATTCCGATATGTTCTTCGAGTTAAGGAAGAACTTCTCGAAAAATTGTCTTTCCGAACTGTGTAAGTTGAATCTGAATCGGTGGTTCTGATCGTCTCAGGAGCAGAATTTCTTTTCTGATCCAAATCTCTTTTCAAAACATAGGTCCTTTTTGACACTGAATTTTCCTTGTCATTCTCCTTAATCTCTTTTTCAATGTCTTTGAGATCCTCCCGAATTTCGTGAGTCTCCATCCTTTCAATGCAAATTGCCTTCCTATCTGAAGTATCCAATTCTCCATTAAAGGATGATCCTCGAAACTTGATGCTTCCTTCAGATTTCATCATATCTCTCAAAACCTTTGAAACATGATTAACAAGGCCTTTTATGTAGCGAAAAGTACTGTCGCCCTCTTCTTCGGCAATTTCCGAGGCTGTTTTCAAAGCTTCCAAAGCTTCACCAAACCTTCCGAGTTTCAAGAGCGATTGACCTCTTAATAATTTACTATGAAACAACCATTTTTTCGAATTGGCTTCTTCTGCCTTTTCTTGAGATCGAGCTGCAAGTTTTAAGGATTGAGAATATCTTCCCAGGTCGAAATGACATCTGCCAATTTCGTGCAACAACCAAGCTTGCGGCAGTAAATCTTCAAGTTCATGAAACAAACATTCCCATGCTCGACAAAGTGCCTCCAGGTGCCCGAAACTCAAATGTACTACACCCAAAGTGACCAAAGACTTGGTAAACAATGCACTGCTGCCTGAGGCTTTTGCTGTATTGATCATGAGAGATACATTCTTGAGTCCTCTGTCATGTCTTCCGGCAGAAACGTGAATCAAAGCCAAGTAGTGATAAGCTTCCACAAAATACCTGTATGAATTTCGAAGCCCCGTTGCTAGGGAAATCAGCTCTTGGCCTAAATTTAGACTTGGCTTGAAATCTCCAGCATTGAAGTGTAATATGAGACTCTTCAAAGTTGCTTCTGCTTGATTGCTTAGTTGCCTTTGTATTATTTGGGAACGTGTTAATCTCGCAGGAAGCTTATGGGACGAATAAGAGGACATCTTCCATAAATCCTTTCTGCGGTCGAAAAACCTTGCAGGAAAGAAAGAGTGAATTATCAGGGTGTCTAGAGGATCGGGAAACCGGGAAAAACACGGTAATTTCATTTAGGACTAGGAATTTTTTGTATTCTATTGAAAAATCGACGTTTTTCTACTTTATTTTCTTGTTATTCTACTAGCAAAGCAAACCGCGCGATACGTGCACGATTATTTTATTTACATACTTCTTATAACTTCAAATCACTCAAAAGTTAATCATTCTCTTAATTTGAACCAGCGAAATTTCGCTGATTCGAGAGTAGATTTCGAACAACAATGTATACGAGATTTTAAAGAAATTTCGTTACATCATCTTTTTAGAGCGGAATTTTAAAAGGATTTTTTAGGATTTTTAAAAGATTTCGCATCATTTTAAGGAATTTCTGGTTATTACACGGAATTATAAAGAATTCATAATATTTTAAAAGATTTTTAAGTACTTTTAAAATTAGGGAATTTTAAGGGATTTTAAATGTTTTCAAGAAAGTTCGAGGCATTTTAAGAGAACTCAAGAGATTTTTTATGATTTTTAAAAGAATTTGTGAAATTTCATGAGGTTTTTAATAATTTTAAGGAATTTCAACAGATTTTTCTGAATCTGAAAAGATTTTATGCAATTTTTAGGATTTCATGGAATTCAATGATATTTCTAAAACTTTTAAAGTATTTTAAAGGGTTAAAAGGTATTTTAATTGTTATCATAAAATTTAAAAAAATTTCAAGATGTTTCTGGGAATTTTAAGAGATTTTCTCAAACTTTAAGAGACTTCAAAGGTTTTTCGTGAAATTTTAAGAGATTTAGAAAGGATTCTGGGATTTTAAGGGATTTTAAGTTTTGTTGTAGAATTTCGAGAAATTTTGAATTTTTAAAAGGTATCTGAGAATTTTAAAGGATTTTAAATATTGTCATGGAATTTCCAAGAATTTTAGGAGAAGTAAGAGATTTTAATGACTTTTAAAAGACTTTATGGGTGAACTTCTGAAAATGGTGGACCTCCGATTTTCTTCGGGCTCGGTGTAATTATGTATTTTGACGTGCTGATTACGAATATTATAGTGAAAATCGGTGCAAATTTGATTTTCATGATGAAATCATCAAAAAACCATAAAAATCATGGTTTTTTGCGTTTATCTCATCTAATATGCGAAATTTAAAAAAATGCTTCAAACAAAAGTTGTAGATCTTATCGAAATACAAATTTTTTGTTGAAAACATTTTTTTATAGGAATGATAGTTTCCCACAAAATCAGTAGTAAATCATTTCCCTTTGCCACTCCCCTATACCATTTCCCTTTGCCATTCCCCTGTACCATTTCCCTTTGCCATTCCCGTTTACCGTTTCCCTTTGCCATATCCCTTTGCCATTTCCCTTTACCGTTTCCCTTTACCATATCTCTTTACCATTTCCCTTTGCCATATCCCTTTACCATTTCCCTTTTCCACTCCCTTTTGCCATATCCCTTTAATTATCCCCTTTACCATTTCCTTTTGCCATCCCCCTTTACCATTCCCTTTGCCATCATCCTTTACCATTCCCTTTGACCTTTCCCTTTATTATTCCCTTTGCCCTTTCCCTTTACCATATCCCTTTACCTTTGACATTGGCTTTTATTATTTCCCTTTGTCCTTTCCCTTTATCATTCCCGTTTTCCTTTCCCTTTACCATATCCCTTTACCATTTACCTTTGAAATTGCCTTTTATTATTTCCCTTTCCCTTTACCATTCCCCTTTACCGTTTTCCTTTGCCATATCCCTTTACCATTTTCTTTTACCCTTTCCCTTTGTTATTCCCTTTTACTATTCCCCTTTACCATTTTCCTTTACCATTACCTTTTACCATTTCCTTTTACCATTTTCCTTTGCCATTCCTTGTTATCATTCCCTTTTATCATTTCCTTTTGCCATATCCTTTTGTCATTTCCCTTTACAATGATTTTCTTTGAGAATGATTTTTCTTTGTAAGGTGAAGAGTCATGGTTAATGAGTTTTTTTTTTCTTTATGATAATCGATATATCTCTAATTTTCTCGAAAATTATCACTCGTAGAAAAAAATACTTGTAAAAAAAATGTATATTTCGATGAGATCTACTACTTTTGTTTGAAGTATGTTTTTTTAATTTTGCATATTAGATAAGATAAACGCAAAAACCATGATTTTTAAGGATTTTTCATGATTTCACCATGAATAAATCAAAGCGCCAATTTTCAGTATCATAATCAGCACGTCAAAATACATAAGTATACGGAGCCCGAAAGAAGTTGGAGGTCCACCCTTTTCGGAAGTTTATCCGACTTTATTGGCATTTATAAGGATTTTATGAGATTTTATCAAATTTCTAATAATTTTAACCCTGGCTTGCCACACTTCCGCGGAGAAACACGCTTGCCACACTGGGGTGTCGGCCACCCCAGCCATAAAAACTATAAAAAAATATTAACTATTGGATATTTTTTTTGAAAATTGGTATGGAACATTTAGAAAGCTTACTTTAAAAGATCATATAGGTTATATAGCCAAGAACTAAATTTAAGTAAACTAAAAAATGAGCGATTTTCTTCACGTTTAGGTACTTAAAATTAAGAAATAAAACGCCTGGGGTGTAATCCACCCCACAGCGGCAAGTAAGGGTTAACGGATTTCAAGAAAGTTCTGATTTTTAAAAGGTTTTATTGAATTTTTAAGAATTTTATAGAATCTGATGAGATTTCTAATACTTTTAATGGATTTTAAAGGATTTAAAGGGTTTTGAAAAGTTATTGTAGAATCTTAAAGAATTTCAAGACGTTTCTGGGTATTTTAAGAGGTTTTCAGAAATTTGAACAGATTTCAAGAGATTTTTATGATTTTTAAATTATTTATTTTAAAATTTGTCAGGGTATTTTATTGAGGAATTAAAAAAAATTATCTTTTTTAAAAGATTTTGTAGAATTTGTAAGGATTTCGAAGGTTTTCGTAAAATTTTAAGGACGAGAGCAAACCAACCTGCGCGCGATTATTTTGTTTTCCTTCTTAAAACTTCAACTCATTCAAAAGCCAATCATAGGTTTGCAACAACAATGTTATACGAGATTTTCTAGACATTTCGTTACACCACTTTTTTAAGATAGGAATAGGTTTTCTACTTTATAAAAATTTTTTTGAAATTTTTTTTACAAAATCACAAATTGGTCGGAGGAAAAAAAATTTGACCGAGGAAAGACTGGAAAAGACCGGGAGAAAACCTGAAAAAACTCGGGAATTTCCAATTCCCTGATCACTAGACACCCCTAGTAGAAATTGGTCTATTTTTTCCTTAACACTCTCAAGTAACTCGTAGGGCTGAAATGGAGAAAAACTAAACTAGAGGAACTAGGTAGTGCCTAGTTAGAGCCTAATTAGAATTTCCTGAACAAATTTCAATGAGGACATCCTTGACTAGTAATCAATGAAATTTCCTCATTCAATACGAGAATAGTTTTTCCTTACCAATATCTGGATAGAAACTAACTAGGATTTCCTGCTCAGTTTTAACTCGAAAAATTTTGCACGAAAAAAAATGAATCTTTTAAAGTTACAGATTCAGAACTGTTGGACATTTCTCCGATTTTAACAGATAAAATCTGTTAATCTTACAAATCTATCTGTAAAATTTACAGAAATGCTTCCGTTGATTGATGAAAACTTGTAAATTTAACAGAGGAAATATGTAAATTTTACAGTTTCAATCTGTAGAATTTAATATTTGTGTATAACTGAGTGCATTATGGAAAAATGTGGGAGACACTACCTCATGAGTTAGGATAATGGTTAAAGTCGTGGACTATCGTCCCATAGGTCTTGCGTTCGAATTCCCCCAGCGTTGTGTGCAAAATTTTATTTCTTAATATATATGTGTTAAAATTTACAAATATCGATTAATTATAAGGGGTGTACTTTCGAAAAGGGGATATGTCTAATTTTCTTCGAGCTCCGTGTACTTATGTATTTTGACGCGCTGATTACGAATAT
>CAJFCO010011250.1:0-10460 GCA_904066015.1 Synergus gifuensis
CACAACTGTTGTAAAAGCTGCATATTACAACTGCGGCATCTATCACTCGCGTCAAGTCTCCCCAGCGTCATCTCTCCTCTATGAAAATTTTCTAAGTAATTGTAGAGATGACAAAACTGCTTGAAAAAATCCTTAAAAAAACCTTGAAGGTCATCACCAAGATCAATACGGAGGTCACCATTGAATTTATTGTTGAAATATACTTTAGAAGTGACTTTGACCTCTATGAAAACTTTGTAGATTTCAAATGACCTTTGATTGATCCTTAACATTTGCAATGTATCTTTGACTTGGGTACATATTTGAGCAAAAAATTTCTCGCTCTATCAATTTCTGAGGTAAAAAACAGGGTTCCTATTAAAAATAAACCAAGTTAACATTGAAAAAACCTTGAAGGTGATCGTCAAGGTCAATTTGAAGATTATCATTGAATTCCCCGTTGAAATTTACTTCAGGAATTACACTGACTTCTTGGTAAACTTTGTATATCAAACGAAGGGGATCATGCTCGAAACTAGGGTGACATGGATAAGTGTCGCTATCAAAAAGGACGAGAGTTGAGTCGATCCTGACTCGGACTAGGTGAAAGGGAGGAAACTCCCTTGTCTCGGGGTCTCCTTCCCACTTCGAGAAAGGACACGAGAACTCCAACCACCATGGTGGGTCCTCAGGTGTCTTTTGGGAAATGTGGTTTCGAGATGACACTTGATTGTTGGAGGAATGATGGAGAGTTTGGTCATGGACCACTTGTCTTTAATTGTTTGAGGGGTGGACACTGCACACTTGGTTCACTGTGATTTTTTCTTTGCACTTATCACTAGCACTGATAATCCTCTCACTTCCTCTTCTAAGACAGATCTCGGGTATTCGATGGACATCGTGGTCGTCCTGCCACTTCCTGGTGTGAGGGTGTGTTGGAAGAGTTTCCCGGTGAACTCATCTGAGAATTACTTCTCAGTGGTCCACCGGTAAAATGTCACTCACTGTATGAGTTAGAACATGTTTACAGAACAGAGAGAATATTCCTATTCGAATTATGTTCGAGAACAGAGACAGTCCTACGCTAGCGTAGCGTGCGAGACGCTATGGTCGTTGGAGTTGAGCGGAAAGAAAAACTCCGAAAATGCTCAACGTGCGGATACTTTGGTTGCTGGTGATCGAGAGAGCGAGTGTAGAAAAGTGCCTATCTTTATAGACACATGAGCTCGTGCTGTGTGAGCCAATCGGAGACTATGCAGGCATCTGATTGGTTCTCGTAAAAATCGGAGGAATGTTGAGCCGTGATTTGTTCTTGTACGTGGAGAAGTGGTAATGGTGAACCTCACACAGTGGCGAACTTCTCCAGCATACGTGCTTCGTGCTGGGTTCACTGCTTTCGAGTAGTGGATGCGCGTGCAACTCGTCCGTAGCTGCGGCATTGTGAGATATGACGAAGAAGGAGAAAAATAAAAGAATTAATTGTGACCGCTGGCGGGCGTTAAACTGACCTTGAACGCCACAATTGACCTATGACTTGGGTACATAATTGAACGTAGAATTTTCCGCTCTATCGATTGCAGATGTAAAGAAAGGGGGTTCCATTTAAAAAAACAATGTTGACCTTCAAAAAGCCATGAAGGTCAACTTCAAGGTCACCATTGAATTCCCCGTTGAAATTTACTTCAGGAATTACACTGACTTCTTGGAAAACTTTGTTAATTTCAAATAACCTTTAACTGACCTTGAACGTTACAATTGACCTATGACTTGGGTACATACTTGAACGTAGAATTTTTCGCTCTATCGATTGCAGATGTAAAAAAAATGGGGTTTCCATTTAAAGAAACAAAGTTGACCTTCAAAAAGCCATGAAATTTACTTCAGGAATGACCTTCACTTTTTGAAAAATATTTTACTTGAGGAAATATCCCACCGTTCCGGGACTTTTTAGGCACCCTGTATAATGATTCTTATTCTTAGAAATTTTTCAATATTTTCCAATAATTTTGATTATTTTGTTCTCAGGTATGGTGGAATTATACCACCAGTTGCACATGCTTTGCATATAAAAAATATTACAGGCTTGTGTGAGTCTGCTCTCAAATCGGCGAATATGAAGTTACATGATGTTGACGCTATAGCAGCCACAGTTAAGCCGGGCCTGCCCTTATCATTGTCTGTGGGTCGTAATTTCGGAGTACGACTTTCGTTGATTGGAAATAAGCCTTTTATACCAATTCATCACATGGAAGCACATGCATTAATCACCCGAATGTATCAACAGGTGAAACTTATCAATGATTATGTTATAAATTTTCCAAGGTTTGACACGATTCTGTTCAAAAGTAACGCGTTAACGTTGCCGTTACTACCTAAAGATTTGAAACGCGTTATCGTTACTGTTAATTTGTACTTCCTCATAGAAGAAGCTTTGTGGTCGTTACTTTTTCCATTCCAATATTTTAAAAATAGTTTCATTAAACTTTCCTGAGTCACCGTTTTTGTATTGAAGCTATAACTTAAAGAAAATTGTAGGTAAATTAATGAAATTTTTATGGCTTAGTTGCACAACCAATATCTCAAAACCTGCTAAAGGATTTTTTAAAATATTAAATTTCACAATTTTTATAATTTAATTTAATATTAAGAGCATGTGATACTTTACCATAAGATACTTTGTAACGAGAGGTTACACACGTATGTGTACCGCACGTACACTCTTCATTAGACTCTCGTTACATAACCATCGTCCCCACTCTACCCCCACTCTACGCCTACCGATCAGCCATTACAGGCTGATTCCTATAAGTCTACCGGCAGAAGAGCAATTCTTCAGTCTAGGTGGGCGCGACTCACCGAGTAGATCGGAGAGCTCTCGCCTGGTGAAAACTCAAGTTCTTTTTCTACCCACAGGAGCAACTGTGGTAGGCAAAGTACAGGCGAAATCGCAAGGCATAGGCGCAACTATCCTTGTAGATTTCCACATACTTATGTATGGAGAATTACCAACGCTCAGGAGCACCTGTCGTTGTCAATTCTCGTATAAAAAATGCCATGCTATAGGAGCCACTATGCTTAGCATTTTTTGATACGCGATTTCTTTCTATCTTTCCTATTCAAAGGTGTACAATTTCTACAGTCAATAGGATCACCTAAGGCTGTTAAATCCATGTTAAAATATTAATAAATAGGAGCATTTATTATTGATATTTCCACCCGAGAATACTTCTCTTTTCTATTCTCAATCCGATTATTCTACCGAAAACCCTAGTCCGCCAAAGTCAATAGTAAAAGGAATTAATTAACACTTAACAGGCGCAACTGTAAGTGAATAATTAAGCCGGCGGATAGCATTTAATAGGCGCATCTATAAATGACTATCCATAAAAGGTACTATGGACTACACAACCGATCCTTACAACTTATCTTCCTATTCGTCCACCCTTCTTCCACCGTACCGTAAATTCCGTAGAAGTGGGGACTAAGAAGTCGATGATATTGTAATCCGTCAATTCGTTCTTGTGTATCCTTGTACATTTTCTTGGAAATTATATTGTCAAGCATAAATCTGAAACGCCGTAAATTATGCTTTCAGGAAGAATAACCGAATCCGTAGACTTTCCGCCTCCGTTCACACGTAAAACATAACACCGGAGAAATACTCAACAATTAAATAAACTACAGAAATCATACACATAAACACACAACACTCATTTTCTGTCACCGCGTTTTTTTTACACTACATTTACACTTATGATTAGACCATTCAATTACACACAAACATTTACACACACATATACTCTCACTCTTTACTCACACACAAATTCAAACTTAGAGATGTAAATTATACGGTTAATAAAGCATTCTTTATATTTCGTTAACTAAATTTGAGATCTATTTATTCGTCTTTAAAATACCTAACCCTGGTAGACTGAAGCGTCCGGTGAGACGAATGATAGGAGAAAAATAGATCGTTACAACTTTACCAATTATACATTCATAATAAGAGATATCTTTAGTAAATAAGAGTCAATAAACCTTTGTCTCATATAGACGAAGGTTTATTGACTCTTATTAGCTAAAAATATTTATTATTATGAATTTATAATTGGTATAACTAATTTGCTCTTATGGTAAAGTATCACATGGAAGTTATGGTTATTTGCAGTTTTAAAAAATTTCGTTTTAATCTGTCTTTAAATAACCAAAATTCAAAGCGAATGTAAGAAAGTAAAAGGTTTCGTGTGTCGTAAAAAATCAGATTTTAGAGATCGTAAAAACAATCATATTTTGGTAACAAAAATAACAAGGGGTTATATTCTTCCTACTACCTGTACTTGTCCAATTATTGTCTAATGAAAGAGCGCGTGAGTGTATTGCAATCTTTGATGTTTGTTGAACAGAAACAGAATATGCGGTAGTTGAAATGCAAGATGAAAATACAAAGAATAGCAAGTTATTCGGAGAGGACTTTAGAGATACAATAATTGAAATGTCCATGCACGATAGTTTAGTCTTTATGTTTCCCTCTCAACGGTCAGTATGGTAAAGTAGAAAAAGAAGTTAACACATAGGTTGGTAAAGTGTTAAGTCAGAGGAAATGAATCGGTTTTCACTCAGGAAGGATTGTATTTAATAAAGAACACTAGAAGTTTGATACATAAAAGTATGAGTTAGTAATAAAGAGGGCGCTCGCGATCGAGGGAGCCGGAAAACGGAAGGAGCAATAACAGTCAAGAGTAGAGTTTAAGTCAGAAAAATAATAAAGGCAATAAAACACTATTAGTTCTTGTGTGATTTACGATTGGCACGAACGCATGGCACATCAAAACGCACGGTACGTTAAGAATTTCCTGAAGCAGACGAATATGTTTAAGTGTTTAAGTGTTATTACTCATGGATTTTATTCAATTTTTTAATGAATTAAAGAAAAAGAAGTATAGAATTTAATCTTCATCAGAAGAAAGGACAGATTCATTGCTCGCTTTGCTGTTCATTATCGTCTCAAAGTATTCATTAAATAAGGCTTTTACTGTTGGTGTAAGATACTTCAATAAGCTTATTTTTCTTCAATTCATTAAAAAATTGAATAAAATTCATGAGTAATAACACTTACACATTCAATTATTATTGTATTGTAAGCAGAACTCACTAGCGCGAGAACGTGTCACGGCGATAAGCCCCAGTCCTATAGTACAGTAACATGCAACGATGCCTACCCATCGAAACTTTGATTCGATATTAAAAGTTGTTCACCGACTATTCACTTAATATACTTTATGCATATGCACTGCACTAAGTGAACATACCCCTGGTTTCCTGTCAAACTTTAAATTATAAATATAAATAAACACAAGATGTGTGGAGTAACCTCAGATTACGTAATTAATTAATTATTATAATAATAATTAAGAAAAGGTAATGTGCAAATATGGAAAAGTGTATAATTACAGTATTGTTAAGAAAACTCGAACAATCGTGTAATTTGTGTATTTTTTATAAAGGTTAGAAAACTGTTTTGCATTATATTATTTCTTAATTTGATTTAATTTTTTAATATAAAATTTAAGTTTATTTATTAAAGTTTAACCTCATCTTATAAATACCTCAGAAATATAAAAGGAAAACCAAAGAGGCTATTTCTTTCTTTGCTTAGTTTTCGACTTAAACAGTTTTGAAATATTTTTTGTATATTAATATACAAAACAGTTTTCTAACCTTTGCACAAATTACACGATTTTTGGAGTTTTCCTAACAAGACTTTGTAATTAATTTGTTTCACTTTGTAATTATACACTTTTCCATATTTGCACATCACCTTTTCTTAATTATTATTATAATAATTAATTAATCACGTAATCTGAGGTTATTCCACACATCTTGTGTTTATTTATAATTTAAAGTTTGACAGGAAACCAGGGGTACGTTCATTTAGTGCAGTGCATATGCATAAAGTATATTAAGTGAATAGTCGGTGAACAACTTTTAATATCGAATCAAAGTTTCGATGGGTAGGCATCGTTGCATGTCACTGTACAATCGAAAGCTATTGAATATTTTGATCTGAAACTTTCCAAAAAACTTTATTATAGTTTACTCCGCATTTTTGTAACGAGAAGTTTTTGCCTGCTCAAAATTCCCTCGATAAACGAAATGCTTGAAGTTACAAAAGTCCGGTTCACGCCGAGTATGAGAAAAAAATTAATAACAATTTTTAAAAAATAAATTTTTGAATTCCTATTGCTCTATTAATCGAAGGACATCTTAAAGCATATTCCCTGAAAATTTCATTTAAAAATTCTAAAAACTGACGGATTGAGCACGAGCTAAAGGGACACGCGGATTAAAATAGATTCTTCCCAAAAAGTCAGTTTTCTGGCTTTCATTTGAAAACTAAAATAGCTACAACTTTTTTTCTAAAAGAAAAAAGATGCACAATAAAATTCTACATGTTTATATATCCTTCAAAAATTAAAATTCCAAAATTTTTTTCAAAGCCTCCAGGGGACTTCGAGAAAAGATTATGCGCCCTTATTCAATCCGGACCCTCAATTTGTCTTTCTCAGTAGCGCATGACGAGAGTAAATTAATTTCTTTATTTTATAATTTAACTTGACGGTAAAGAGAAGCTAGAGTTTCGGTGAAATATAGCGGTAGAAATTTACGAAAGAGATGCGTGAAATTAAAATTACAGAAGCACCTGTCAATTGTGATTTCTACGGCTTAGAGTCGGCTATGTCAGGAGCGCCTGAACAAAGACAATCCTCGACAAGAGAAGTCGGTTGGGAATGGCAAGTGTGAGAGCGCCCACGCTTTGCGATTCCGACTGGTCTTCTACCTATGATGGGAACTCACAAAAAAGTACTGTTTCAAAAAATTCCCCTAAATTTACTAGAATTCACTAAAATTAATCGTAATTCATAGAATTTGCATTTTTCAAAACTTATATTTATTTTCTAGGTGGATTTTCCTTATCTTGTACTCTTAATATCTGGAGGACATTGTTTACTCGCTATTGTACAAAATGTTACTACGTTTTATTTGCTTGGAACAAGTCTTGATGATGCTCCTGGAGAGGTTTTTGATAAGGTATAAGTGTATTGATATGACTTTATGTCGAGTTGAGTTAAGGCTGATGGAATTTGAAAAACATTCATATAGAAAAACTCAGATTCCAGGGGCGCAACAAGCACGGGGTTCTGGGTGTCAGGACACCCAAACAGTAATTCGAGTATACCTACTTGCAATATGCGTGGGTGTCCAGATTATTAGATGGATAATAAAATTCCACACTAAACGCACTTTTTAAGGGTTTGAATTCCTTTTTTTTCTTCTTTTTTTTAAATTTAGTTTTAATGTGTAGGGTGGCTCCCGACACCCACTGTTTTGAGAACCTTGTTGCGCGCCTGTCTAATTCTGTCAACTTTTTAGATGAATTTGAAATTACGATTTTAAGGGCAAAAGAGGGAAAATTTAGAGCTTTTTGATAGAAAAAAAAGGAAAGAAAAAATGAACAAACAATGGTAGCTCACCAGTTTTTTGAGAAATCACTTTTTTAGTCCCAAAAGAGCGTGAGATTATTTCATGCTAAAAACGGCGGACATTTTAACTTCTATGATGGAATAAACGAGGGGCTATTCACTCTCGAATCTATTCGCAAGTACTCGCAAGTATTCTCAAGTATTTCATCGGCTAGTGCCTCTTCTCGCTCACTCACTCTTATAAGACTTCCAAAAGAGTGAGAGAGCGAAAAGGCACGCTGACTCACAGGTACTCGCTTTCTACTCCCTTCTTATTCTTCCTTATTTTCATCAAATACAAGTAACTATTCGAGAGTGAATAGCCCCTCGGGAATAAATTAAATACTGACAGCTGCATGAAGGCTCATGCCATTATCATCATTTCTATTACTAACTCTTACAAATCAACTATTTTTTTTTCTTTTCTAATACAAGATCCGACATTTGAAAAGGATGATCGCAGTAATCTTGTATCATTTCATCTTCATCATACACTCATCTACCGATCCATGGCACGTCTCGGGCCCAGAGTGCCTAAAATCGAGCGAGTACTCTTACGTCACCACTCAGGACCGTATATATGTAAACTCTGAGATTCGCTAATTCCTATACCACGGAATATACTATACCATACTACGTAATGTAGGCTATGCATTACGGCAATGACTGTTCAAGCGCGACACTTCGTTATAGGATGTCAAGGGACGCTCGGGGAGGACGCAGAATCCAGCCAAGCATGAAAAGTGCCATAGATCGGTAGATGAGTGTATTTATTACTAATCTCTACTTTTAATGACAATAATACAAATACATTTTCATGACACGTGCACCGAAACATCGATTTTCAGTGTATGTTAAGCGTCTCGAAGGGAGCCATTTATACTACAGGAACGTAAATACTACAAAAGTAGTACAGAAAGTAAAGTAGTACAGAAAGTAAAATAGAACAGAAAGTAAAATAGGTCAGAAAATAAAAATACCTAAATAAATAAACTCTCCCTCCCACCACTCTCTCTTATCCTATTGTATCCTATCCTATCACATACTATCGTATCCTATCCTATCGTATTTTACTGTATCCTATCGTATCCCATCGTAATGTATCCTATTTTATCCTATCCTATTTTATCCTATCATATCCTATTTTATCCTATCGTATACCATCGTATTTTATCCTATCGTATCCTATTTATCCTATCTTATTGTATCCTATCGTATCCTATCCTATCGTATCCACTCACATCCTATCGTATACTGTCGTATTTTATCCTATTGTATCCTATCGTATTTTATCCTATCGTATCCTATTGTATCCTATCGTATATTATCCTATTGTTTCCTATTGTATCCTATTCTATTATATCCTATCCTATCCTGTCCTATTGTCTCCTGCAATTTGTCATCCTATGGTATTCTATCATATCCTATCCTATTGTATCCTATTATATTGTATCCTATCATATCCGATTGTGTCCTATCGATTCCTGTTGTATTTTATCCTATCGTATTCTATCATATCCTATCCTATTGTATCCTATCATATCCTGTCGTATCCTATCCTATTCTACCACCCTCTCTCTCCCCTCTCTCTTATATATTTAATATAATAATAAATTATTAGCAAAAAAAACAAAAATGAAAGTACAGTCTTCGTCATATAGGATTTTGCATTGAAATTTGAAATGCATTAAAAAATCTAGTGACAAATATTAAGGATAATGTTAGGATACCATAGGATAAGATAGAATAAGATACGATAGGATACAAAAGGATACGAAGGAATATAATAGGATAGAATACGATACGATAGGAGAAAAAGGGGGAGAGGAGAGAGTATTTCCCGAACAAGCTTATGGGGCCCCAGCCAGCTTATTCCCCGCCATACTGGCGGTACTAGCACACTAGTACAAATTGGCACTATTGTTTCGAAAATCGAATTCGTTACACTGGTCATGAAAAGTTTTGTACTTCACACGAGTAGATAATTGCCTCCTTTCGCGCATTGTAAAATAAATCGCTATTACAGTCTTGCAGAGTCCCTTTAAAATTCCTTTTAATATTCTATGGAATTTTTTCAACTCATGGGCCACTCGTTATTTTTGAATGAAAGTCCTGGTCCTGTTCTGATCTTTTTCGGTTTCCGGATCGGCACATCCCTGATTAACTCATTTTTTCAAAAAAATTAAGATACTTGAAGAAATTCCCTGACTATAGAAAGAATTCCCTGACATTTCCAGGTTTTTCCAGATAAAATAAAATTCCCTGACAATTCCAGGTTTTCCAGGTTTTCCAGGGTGGGTAGACATCCGGATTTTTACATATTTCTATTTTATTAAAATAATAATATGTAAAAATCAAATGAATGTAAATTTTAAAATAATTTTGCAGAAACATCATGGACGTGTAATAAACCAATAAATTGTTATAAAATGTATTAAGAGTTTTGAATTTTTGTCAATTAAAAACAAAATTTCCATGCTAAAATTGAAATTTTCCAAAATTATGCGAAGATTCCAAAATTATGCGATGAAAGAAAATTATGCGTTTTTATACGATGTCGAATCTTCTTTATTTAATTTAGAAACTTCATAAATCGAAAAGATTTCGAGTAATATTCAATTCTGAGACATTTATGCGATTATTCGCTTCGCATAAAATAGGGGTCTCTAGTTATAATCCTTAATTAGTTAATCCCTTCAATTTTTATTATTTGAGAACTTAAAATCGAAAAATGTATGAGAGTGAAAGAGACAAACAAATCGGTCTATCTCTGTCACTCTCATGAGTTTCTCCTTTACGCCGAGGTTTTCTGTCGGCGTAAAGCAAAAACTCATGAGAGTGTCAGAGATAAACAGATCTGTCTATCTCTTTCACTTTCATGAGTTTCTGCTTTACGTAGACGTTTTCTGACGAAATGGGACTGCACCATCAAAAAAACGTGAATGGTGCCGTTCTATGGTA
>CAJFCO010011356.1:0-11072 GCA_904066015.1 Synergus gifuensis
AGGAAATAGCAGTCATTCGCTATACTAGTCTAAATAAAAAGTCTATAGGTTAGCACCTTTTTCAAAAAAATTTTCGAGTAATCTATGCACTACTTTAACGCAACGTTCGAAGAGCAACTATACATATTTTATAATTAAAAATTCACTGAGATGTATAAAGTTTTTAGAAATGTAGCCACAGTCGTAACATTAAAATCACTATTTAAAATGTATAACACATTTAATGAGTTTGAGCATTAATTCCTGTTTAAAATACGGAGATTTCAATAAGACTCATCGTGGAACGCAAATTATGTCACAATTTGAAATACTATCATGGTAAGTAATACATATGTTCTCATAATTTGAATTTCTTAAGATAAAATCACAAAACTTTTCTCATTAGATAGTGGAAATGCATTTCCAATGCATTTTGAAAGAAGCAAACTGAACACTCTTATAGAACAATCTGAATTAAAAATCAACGTAAACTATTTATTTGTCAAATTTTATTTGATAGCCTGTTTAAACTCTATTATCGAACAATCTAAACACTTTTATAAAACTATTGAACTTATAAACACTTTTATATAACAATCTGACTTACGAACCAACATAAACTATATATTTGTCAAATTTTTTTTAACATTTCAGCCTGTTCCAAACGATTTTTCATTTAAAAAATTTTTTTCAACTATTAAGATTGTTGGATTCAAATTATAGTCTCGGTTTTTCTACAATTTCTATCTTATTATATAACTGGTAACATTGAGATCAGTATCAGTATAAATTGTATAAGAGATTTAAATATCTTAAGTATTATTAATTCCAGTACAAACTATTTAAGATTTGAGAAATACTACAGATCAAAACTTTGACCAGATCAAAACTTTCAATTTCTTATGATAAGATTACAAAAACTTTCTTATAAGTTAGTGGATGTGCATTCTCAATGCATTTTTAAATTATCAAACGAATTCTAAGTAAACTAAAAACTTCCATAAACTTTTATAGGCTTACAAAGCAACCTAAACTATGACGACAATGACAAATTTGGTAATCTCATATTAATTCTTATATTCTAAGCTTTGGTTAGGATTCAGGTTTATTTGTCAAATTTTGATTTGACAAATTCAAAATAATTCTCAAAAGTTGTGACGAATCTATTGAGTAATAACCCAGTGAGCAAAAAGACATTGACATCCTGAAGACGTCCTAAAGACATCCTAAGGATGTCTTTAGAACGTCTTCAGGATGTCAATGTCTTTTTGCCCACTGGGTGGCTGACGAACGAACTTGACTTCAATTTTAGGACACTAAAAGAGTATACTAAAGACTAATCAAATCGGTCAATTCGTTCGAAAGATATCGTGCTCACAAACTAAAAATCTACAGACAGACACACAGACAGACAGACACATTCAAATTTTACACAAATCTAATACCTTCTCTGATGAAAATGTAAAAATTGAAATTTGACCATTTGTGCCTTTAAAAACGCACGTTAAAATAAAGCTGATAGATTTTTGCCTTTCCACAGATTTTGACAGTTTTTGACAGTTTGTTGTCAATTTTTATTTTCAAATTCCATCGCCCTTAAATCAGTTTAGAATTTTCATTATTTAAGAAGTTAAAGTCGAAAAATAAATACGAATAGATTAATTATTCGGAAAATTTCTTTCAACCCGGAAATCCACTTCCCGCATCAAAAATAAAATCAAGGACAATTTTCGGATTTTCCCAGATTATTTTCAATTATTCCTGGACTTCATTAAATTTCCGCAAAGTAAACACCCTGTATATGTACACAACATAAATAATATTATTTTGGAATAAATTTTTATAAACAACGTTTTTCATTTATTTTTCTAATTAAAAATTATGAATGTACATAAACCTTGTAAAATTAAATACTTCGTTAAACTCTTGAAAAAAATTCAACATTTGAAAAACACTTAACATTACACTTCATGTCATGCTGGACCTGACCCAGTAGACAACTCTAATCGACTTTTCGAATGGCACGCACTTCTCCCCTTCCACTGACCCGCTTCACCACAATAGTTAAATACATGTTAAATTGCTCTGCCATATTTCAGTCGAGTTAGATTTGTATTCGTATATCGACTGTAGACGAGTAGAGATCTATAAAGTTAATGTACTAAAGTTTTACGTATACTTAAAATTAAAGTTTTGTTGTTTTGTAAGAATAAAAAAAAATAAAATAGAAATAAAAATAAATAAAATAAATACACTAAGTTATCGAGTTGACAACATGAATTATTAACTTGGTATATTTTGGGGTATGGAGTGATTGAAAATGATTTGAATAATAGCCCAGTGGGCAAAAAGACATTGTCATCCTCAGGACGTCCTAAAGACATCCTTAGGACGCCAATGTCAGTCCAATTTATGTCCTAAAGATATCTCACGTCCAAAAGACGTCCTTAAGACATGAGTCGTCTTTTGGACATCAATTAGACTGACATAGACGTCCTAAGTATGGTTTTAGGACGTCCTCAGGATGTCTTTTTGCCCACTAGGAGAGAAATCTTTAAATTAAAAAAGTGACTGTTAATCCAGCAATTAAGTGTTATTAAATCATCTTATCTTCTAACAATGTGGCCATTTTACATTATTATTGGTGCATTTTTATTAGTTTTCACTCTTTTTGATTATGTGAAAAACAGAAATTTTTATAAAAAAACATCCCGCATCGTGGGACCTAAAGCATATCCCATTATTGGCAATTGTAATTTGTTTCTAAGAAAGAAATTTACAACTGGAGGCGAGTAATTTATATATTATGCTCATTGCTTAAATTTCTAAAATAATTAATTTCAATTCTTGTAAATAAAAATTGTATTTTAGCGGCACTTGAGGAAATTTTGAAAATTTGCGACTCGTACCCTTCACCGACTCGATTTTGGGTAGCAAATTACATTTTTATTCAAGTTTACGAACCTGAGCAACTCAAGGTAAATAAGCTTCGTACCTGTAATTATAAAGCTTTATAAACTTCGTTTTCATTATTAAACTTTAGACTTCTTTTATCTAGACTATACTTCTGAGCCCAAAGACTTTAAATAAAAGTGAATTTTATAGATTCGGACGCCCTTGGGTAGGCGAAGGGCTGGTAACAGCGTCATGTAAGTAATCTTGAACCAACCCAATGGGCAAAAAGACATTGACATCCTGAGGACATCCTAAAGACATCCGTAGGACGTCCATGTCAGTCCAATTGATGTCCTAAAGACGTCTCACGTCCAAAAGACGTCGTCAAGACATGAGACGTCTTTTGGACATTAATTGGACTGATATGGACGTCCTAAGGATGTCTTTAGAATGTCCTCAGGATGTCGATATCTTTTTCCCCTTTGGGAATTTGTTGAAACAAAATTCAAACCAAAACATTTGTCTTGAAACTCTTTAAAATTCTATTTTATAAGAATTTTGATCATTATTATGCATCTGTAACTAAAATTTTTAATGTTTTTTATGACTTGGATAAGAATTAATTCTATTCAATATTAATCATCATATTAAAAAATGGTCAAGGAAGAATTTGTAGATCTTTTAAAGACCAATAATTACGTTCATATAATTTTCTCTGTATCACGCGTTATTTGGCTCAAAATTTGAATTTTCGAATTTTCAAGAAAATTCAAAAAATTGTTACGACAGTCCTGTAGAGCGTTCAAAAAGATATATTTTTCATCGTTTAACTCTTTTTCATATTGTGCATTATTCGGCTTTAAATTAATTTTTTTTTTTCAGAATTTTCAAAATGCTCTAATTTTTTTAATTTTTATCAAATATGGCTGGCCAACAAACTCGGCCTACATTTTAGGACACTAAAAGAGTATACCAAAGGCCAATCCAATCGGTCAATTCTTTCTAAAGTTATCGTGAACGAAATATATAAATTTAGAGACACACACACACACCCACCCACACACACACACACACAATCATACAGACATATTGGTAAAACCATGGTTTTCGAGTTCAGAGGGTCACAAAACGTGAAGATTTAACAAAAAATGGGGGGGTCAAATTTTACACAAATATAATACATACTCTGATGAGAATGTAATAATGAAGTGTTTTTTCTGGTTATAGTGAACGTATGGAAGGTGCATCGTAAATTAATTCAACCGACATTCAACACAAAAATTTTGCAATCATTTTTTGAAATTTTCAAAAATCATTCACAGATATTTGTTGATGAAATAATAACCAAATATCAGGGGAATGAATTTGATGTACTGAAATACATTTCGGCATGTACACTGAATATCATATGTGGTAAGATGATGATAGAATAAATTATAGTTGTTGCATAATTCCGTATTCTATAGTAACATACATTATATAAAATTAAAGTTATATCTTAGAGATTTTAGAAGATATTAAAGGATTGCCAAAGATTTTAATTTTTAGATTCTTACCATATGAGAACCCAGTTAGCAAAAAATTTAAAGAATTTTTTAGAACGTCCTAAAAATGACCTAAAAACGTCCTCTGAAAAACGTCCAATGATACAAAGACGTTTTTAGGACGTATTTGGAACATTAGACGTTTTTTGGCCTAACATAGGATGTTTTTAGGACGTTTTTAGGACGTTATAAAAACTTCTCTAAATTTTTTGCCAACTGGGAAGGTATTGGTTTTGCGTGAAAATCATTTAATTAAAATAGCCTTATTTATCTTTTTTCACTTTCACCTCCACTAGAAAGATTTTAAGTGATTTTCAAAGAATATTATATTAAGGCTGTTGGAGCATTTTTCAAAACATAAAAATTGCTGAAGAGTTAGTCTCATTTTCTGTAATCTGTCAGCTCATTTTAATATATAAAAATAAAAAAATAAAAATAAATAAAATAAAATATAATAATAATAATAATAATAATAATAATAATAATAATAATAATAATAATAAAATTCCCTGATTGAATTGCCGTTTGGCCAGGGTGAACGTTTAGAGTGCACGAGGGGGGGATGCCCCTCATTTGTTTGGAAAAATTAATAGATTAGCTAAAATACCAAGATTTGTAGTGGAATAAAATTGTGGGTACCATGGCCATTTTTGACACGTTTTTGACAGCTTAGCTGTTCGTCGCATACCCAGCGGGAAAAAAGACATTGTCATCGCGAGGACGTCCTAAAGACATCCTTAAGATGTCCATGTCAGTCTAATTGATTTCCTAAAGACGAATCACGTCCAAAAGACGTCTTTAAGACATGAGTCGTCTTTTGGACAACAATTGGACTGACATGGACGTCCTAAGGATGTCTTTAGGACGTCCTCAGGATATCAATGTCTTTGTGCCCACTGGGTAAGTGCAGCGTCTTTGTACATTTCAGGTTGTACGTGAAACGTCTTTATTAGGACATCAATTGGATTGACATAGACGTCTTAAGGATGTTTTTGGAACGTCCTCAAGATGACAATGTCATTTTGCCCACTGAGTTGCTCCACCAGCCTCAAAGGGATTTTAAAAAATTTAACCATTTTAATCACTACTTTTATTCGCTCTCAAAATACAAACAAGTAAATCAAAATTAATTTTTATCATAAAAATTAGGCAATTAATTCTATTACATACACTTTTCATAAATAATATATCATAAGAAACACTTAATTTTGCTTCCTCATAGAGCAAGCTTTGTGGTGGTGACAAAATCCAGTTTCCCAAAAAAGGTTTTTTTTAACATATTTTAATATCAATATATCTAACATAATGTCCTGAAAAATTGTCCGGATGTGTGTGTGTGGGGGGGTGTGTGTGTGTGTGTATGGATGTATGTCACGATCCAGCAATTTCTTGAAAACGCGTAAAGATAAATTGATGAAATTTTGCATAGTTATTTCATTATACACGTAGTTGAATTTCTTACAATGGTTTGACAAAATATTTAATTTTACAAGTTTTATGTACTTTTATAATTTTCTTAAAATTCATTTTTTCACTATAACTTCTCAAATAATCAAAATTCAAAGCTGACGTAAAGAAAAGAAAGGTTCCTTGCGTCGAGAAGAATTGATTGACCTATAAGATTAATGCATTTCATTAAGAAATAAGGATGTTATGGTTAATTGTATTTTCAAGAATTAATTTTTAACTATAACATTTCAAATAACAAAAATTTTGACTTGACTTAAGGAAAATAAATGTTCCTTGCATCGAGACGAATCGATTGGTCTATAATATTATTTCATTTCATTGAAAAATAACAAAGTTATGGTTCTATTCAATTTTAAAAAATTAGTTTTTCAACTATAATATAACTTATCAAATATTCAAAATTCAAAGCTGACGTAAAGAAAAGAAAGGTTCCTTGCGTCGAGAAGAATTGATTGACCTATAAGATTAATGCATTTCATTCAAAAATAACAAAGTTGTGCTTTATTTTAATTTTCGAAAATGAATTTTTTGAATATAACTACTTAATGCTTCCTCTATGAGGAAGCAAATCATATTTGCTTACAGGAAGCAAAGTGCTCATTGAATGAGCACAAAAGTTGATACAAGTTCACAGCTAGTTTAAAGTATTCTCATCTAATGAGAATGAGATTTCAAAAAATCAGTTAAAATTCTTAGAAATCAGAGTGGGCAAAAAATTTAAAGAAGTTTTTAGAACGTCCTAAAAACGTCCTATGTCAGTCTTAAAAACGTCCAATGTTCCAAATACGTTTTTAGGACGTATTTGGAACATTGGACGTTTTTAGGTCGTTTTTAGGTCGTTCTAAAAACTTCTTTAAATTTTTTGCCCACTGGGATTCTATGAAGTTTCTGAAAATTCTAAGAAATATCGAGAATTTTTTAAAAATCCCTGAAAATAACTTAAAATTCTCTCAATTTTTTTAAAGCGCTCTTTAAGATGTCTTGATATGTTTGAAATTTTTTGAAATCTCTGGAATGCTTTTTAAATCCTTCGAAATATTTAATAATATTTGGAAATTACTTACAAAATTTTTAATTCTTTTGAATACTTTCTCAGTGGGCAAAAAATCATTTTCATCCTGAGGACGTCCTAAAGACATCCTTAAGACGTCCGTGTACGTAATACTGACATGTACAGTAATATTCAACGATGCCTTCCTCTATTTTGTAACGATCCAACCTTGATTTCCATAAGATTATATTGGAAAACAGGGTTTGGTCGTTATAAAACAGAGGAAGGGATCGTTGAACATTACTGTACGTCCTAAGAATGTCTTCAGGACGTCCTCAGGATGTTAATGTATTTTTGCCTACTGGATTTGTTTCGAAAAAGTACTCATGATGGAATTATTGAAAATTCCATGAAATCCCTTACAATTTTATAAAATCTCAATGTTTCTGTTCCATTAAATTTTTCAAAATCCTATAAAACCTTGTGATAAACTCTATAAACTTCCGAAAAGGTCAATCCTCCGATTTCCTTGAAACTGTGTATATCTTTTTATTTTGATACGCTGATTACGATTATGATAGTAAAAATTGAAGTAAATTTAATTTTCGTGGAAAAGCCATTGAAAAACCATAAAACTCATGGTTTTTTACGATTATCTCGAATAATATGCAAAAATTTTTAAAAAATGTTTCAAAAGAAAATTGTAGATCTTATCAAAATTTATTTCTACGAGTGATAGTTTCCGAAAAAATTAGAGATAAATCGATTTTCATTAACAAAAAAAACGTAAGCCAGAACTCTTCACATTGTAAAAGGAAATCATTCTCAAAGGAAATCGTTGTACAGGGAAATGGTAAACGGAGATCATGATAAAGGGAATTGGAAAAGAGAAATAGTAAAGAGAAATGGTAATAGGAAATGATAAACAGAAATCATGGTAAAGGAAAATAGTAAAGGGAAATAATAAAGGAAAATCGTAAAAGGAAATGGAGAAGGGAAATGGTAAAGAGAAAAGGTAAACGTAAATAATGGTAAAGGGAAATGGTAAACCTAAATAATGGTAAAGGAAAATTTTTAAAGGAAATAGGAAATGGGAAACTTAAAGGGAAATTGTAAAGGGAAATGGTAAGGAGAATTTTTGAAGGAAATTGTAAAGGGAAATGGTAAACGAAAATAATGGTAAAGGGAAATGGTAAACGGAACTAGTGGAGAGGGAAATGGTAAAAGGAAATAGTAAAGGAAAATTTTTAAAGGAAATAGGAAAGAGGAATCATGGTAAAGGAAGATGGTAAAAGGAAATGATAAAGGGGAATCATGATAAAGGGAAATCGTAAAGGAAAATGGTAAAGGGAAGTTTTAAAGGGAAATGGTAAAAGGGAATCACGCTAAAAGTAAGTGGTAAAAGGAAATGATAAACGGAAAACATGGTAAAGGAAAATATTAACAGGAAATGGAAAAGGGTAATGGTAAACGGAAATAATATTAAATGAAAATCGTAAATGGAAATTTCCTATACCGTTTCCGTTTTCCATTTATCTTTTCCATTTACCTTTACTGTGATTTTCCTTTACAATGATTTTCTTTTAAAATGCTTTCCCTTTACAGTGTGAAGTGTCATGGTTTATGGCGTTTTTTCAAATGAAAATCGATATATCTCTAATTTTATCTAAAGCTAGCACTCGTAGAAAAAAAATGTTTGAAACGAAAAATGTGTATTTTGACAAAATCTACAACTTTCGTTTGAAACATTTTTTTTAAGTTTTGCAATTAGAGATAATTGTAAAAAAGCATGAGTTTTATGTTTTCATGATTTTCCCGCATGAAAATTAAAGCGCCAATTTTAACTATCATATTTGTAATCAGCTAAATAATAATTTGAAAGAAATGATACATCCTATGCTATCGCTCTCTGTATATTAAGTAATGGTCGTAATGCAATTAATGTCAATATTTTTGTATTTAAAATTCAGAAAGTGCAATTGGCGTTTCTGTAACATGGACTAAAGAGCGAAGCATTAATTTTGCTAAAGCAGCTGAAAGGTATTTTGAGATACTTTCCCAGTGGGCAAAAAGACATTGTCATCCAGAGGACGTTCTAAAGACATCCTTAGGACGCCCATGTCAGTCCAATTGACGTCCTAAAGACGTCTCACGTCCAAAAGACGTCTTGAAGACATGAGTCGTCTTTTGGACATCAATTGGACTGACATAGACGTCCGAAGAATGTCTTTAGGACGTCCTCAGGATGTCAATGTCTTTGCCCACTGGGTTATTACATATTTCAACAATAAACATATTAATTATATAAATATAAATATATTAATTATGTTGCAGAGCAACGAATATAATGATAACCAGATTTTTCAAAGCCTGGTTACATCCGGAATTTATATTCGAACGCTCTCAACTGGGAAAAGATTTCTATGAATCAGTAAAATATATGCACAATATAACGGATGAGGTTTGTACAATACTCAAATACTAAAATAATATCCCAATGGGCAAAAAGATGTCGACATTCCGAGGGCATCCTAAAGACATCCTTGGGACGTCAATGTCAGTCCAATTGATGTCCTAAAGACGTCTCACTTCCAAAAGACGTCTTTGAGACATGAAACGTCTTTTTGGCATCAATTGGACTGACATCGACGTCCTATGGATGTCTTTAGGACATTCTTTGGATGCCAATGTCTTTTTGCCCACTGGGATGACACTAAATCCCATGGCGTCAAATATTTTGATCCAAAAGTTGTAGCCAATCTAATTTTAATCTTAAAAATAGATTTCCGAGGAATGGGTGCGAGGCACAATTTTAATTTAACAAAAATTCTTTTATTAAATATTGACACATGAGAAAAAGGGGGTTTAATAAAAGGAACATGAAGGTTGGAAAAAAGGGGTACATATTTGAAATGTAATAAAAAAGAAGGGGGACACGAAGATTGAGTCGATCATGACTCTGATTAGATGAAGGGTTGAGGAAATCCCTGGCCTTGGGGTCCCTTCTGCACTTTCAATGTCCTTGATTGATTAGGGGGGGAGATTGGACACTGCACTTTTTGTTCACTACACAAATTTAACTGTCACTGATATCCATTTTTTCCTCCTCTTAAATAAGTTCCTCCTATGTGATGAACCAAAATGAGAAAAGACAATAAAAGATGTTTGAATGTAGGAGCACAGAAGAACTCGCCGTAGGCCGCCCTCCTGTCACTTCCTAATGTGATTGGGTCCTCCGGTGAACTCATCTGAGAATTACTTCTCAGACGGTCCACCAGTGAAAACTCACTTGTCGTGAGAGTGATGACATGTTTAAAAAGAACAGAGTTCGCTACGTTTTAGAAATATATTCTATAAAGAACAAGAGTTTTCTGGAGTGGTGGGTGTTCGTCTCGAACCGCTGCGTGTGCTGTTGTGAGCGGAGAGAAAAACTCCAAAAACGCTCGGCGTGCACGTCCTTCTGCTCGAGGTTATGTAAGAGGTCGAACCGTCGAATGCCGAAATGTACCTATCTTTATACATACAGCGGAGGCATCGATAGACCAATGGAGAAACATCAGCCTTCCCATTGGCTGGCGTGGGTAGAGAGGTGGTAGCTGTGCGTTTCGCACAGTGGCGAATCTCTTCCACGTCCGTGCACCGTGCTGGGTCTAATGCCTTGAGTCTTTGCGGCAGCGGATGCGCGCGTAACTCGTAGTTGATAGGGCGAGAACAAGGTGAGAAAGAGAAAGGAGAAAAATAATGATTGTCGCCTATTGGCGTGCGACAAAGTGAATCAAAACATTGCAATTTTGAACGTTGAAAATTGCAAACGTTGCAACGTTTGCAAAAATGGAAAAGAGATTGAAAATTAAGAACTACATTCACATCATATTCCTACGTAGGTAGGAATATGATCTGTAAATGTGATGTTAATTGTTTTTTCATTGTGCGATGCTTTCATCCATTTCTGAATAAAAAATTGACACCCTGGTATTTAGTGTGATAATATTATTATTTGAAAAATTTTTCTTGACTCGAATTGTTTGCTTTAATTTATTTGATTAGGTAATGCAAAGGAAAAAACGAGAAATTCAAACTGATAAGAAAAGTAAAGGTAATTAAGTTTTCATTTCCTACAAATATATTTTGCCTTTTTTGTAAAACAATTAATTTTACAGAGGTAAATGGAGTTCAAAGAAAAGTTTTTATGG
>CAJFCO010011372.1:0-12976 GCA_904066015.1 Synergus gifuensis
GAGCAGCTTCAACTTCTTCGAACGTGAGGTCTTCTTCATCTTCACCACCAAGATTTGCAATGAGTTCTTCGAATGTACCATGCATTCATTTACATCAGCCTCCTGGTGAAGATCGGCTTCATCAGGTACCTCAGTATCCGAATTTTGAGCTATAAATATAAAAGTTATTTTAGAGCCAAGAGAGAGAGAGAGGAGGGTGGAAGAGGAGAGATGAGTGTAGGGGAGGTATCTTGTATGCCCTGTTGGAAGTAAAAAGTCTCTCTATTTGAATCTTTTTCAATCTTCAAAATTGAAATAGAAAGGAAAAATGTATCCAAATGTATCCTTCCCTATCCATGCCAATCTATTTCTATCTCTAAAATAATCACTTTCGTTTTGAATCTCAATTTTTCTATCTTTATGTATCCTTCGTCTCTCCACGCCAATCTGTTTCTATCCCTTTTGCAATCCATGGATGCAAACTGTACACTTCGGAGGGATAGAAAATCTATATTCTTTTCTATCTTTTTACTTCCAACAGGGTGAAGCATGAAGACTTTAATCTGCTTTAAATACCGAAGGTGCGTGCGTAGAAAGGTACAAAATTGATACGGATTGAAGTGAATTAACGGCGTTTGAAAGTTTGTGTTTACTGGGATTTTTGAGAAGTATTTCATGTGCAAGGTTAACCGTGGGGTTTAGTTGTTATGGTCAATGCGTAGAGATAGGTGTTCGGATTTTCGAATCCCGGAACCCCTAAAATTTTTTCTGAATATTCGTAATGATAAAAGTTGTACAGGAGCCTTTGCAGGTTCCTCTGAAGGAACCTGCAAATTGTTTATTTATATTTTTTTGTTTCAACTTCCTAGGATCCTGCAAAGGTTCCCACACAGGATTCTGCAAAGGTTCCTACACCAGGAACCTGGGTGGGTACCTGTGTAAGATCCTATGCTAGCCATTTTATGATTACTGTAGGAAACTGTACAGGAACCTACATAGGATCCTTGTCACTTTCCTTGGAGGAGTCATACGTCAGAACCTACATTGGAACCCTCATAGAAACATATATGTACAGATTCCTTCAAAAATTCCTATAATAGGATTCTATAAAGGAATCCATATAGGAAGTTTCAGTAGGTGTGAAGTACATAGCTATTATTCTACTGAACTTACGTTGGTCGCTCTCATTTCGTTTGCACTGGCACTTCAACCTCAAACACAAGTCATTGATTGTCTCATGAAAGGCCATGCAAGTGACAAACTCATATGGGTCAAGGTCATTCATTTTGCTTCCTCATAGAGGAACCTTTGTGGTGGTGACAAAATCCGGTTTCCTAAAAAAGGTTTTTTTCAACATATTTTAATGTCAATATATCTAACATGATGTCCTGAAAAATTGTGTGTGTGTGTGTGTGTGTGTGTGTGTGTGTGTGTGTGTGTGTGTCACGATCCAGAAATTTCTTGAAAACGCGTAGAGATAAATTGATGAAATTTTGCATACTTATTTCATTATACACCTAGTTGAATTTCTTGCAAGGGTTTAACAAAATATTTAATTTTACAAGTTTTATGTACATTTAAATTTTCGTAAATTTCATTTTTTAACTATAACTTCTCAAATATTCAAAATTGAAAGCTAATGTAAGGAAAATAAAGATTCCTTGTGTCGAAACGAATCGATTGACCTATATGATTAGTGCATTTCACTAAATAATAAGGATGTTATGGTTAATTGTATTTTCAAAAATTAATTTTTCGACTATAACTTCTGTAATATTCAAAATTCGAAGTTGACGTAAGGAAAATAAATGTTTCTTGCGTCGAGACGAATCGATTGGTCTATAATATTATTTCATTTCATTGAAAAATTACAAAGTTATGGTTTTATTTAATTTTAAAAAATTAGTTTTTCAACTATAACTTCTCTAATATTCAAAATTCGAAGCTGACCTATGGAAAATAAAGATTCCTTGCATCGAGACGAATCGATTGACCTATAAGATTAATGCATTTCATTGAAAAATAAGAAAATTGTGCTTTATTGTAATTTTTGAAAGTGAATTTTTCGAATATAACTTCTCAAATAATCCAAATTTAATGTTGATGTAAAGAATACTTAATGCTTCCTCTATGAGGAAGCAAATCATATTTGCTTACAGGAAGCAAAGTGCTCATTGAATGAGCATAAAAGTTGATACAACTTCACAGCTAGTTTATATTTTTCCAGTGCGCCTTTAGGTCCACGTCGTTATTAGTGAAGACACTTCGCACTACAGTTTTCTTGTAACATCTATTATTAGTTGCTATTAATTTGTGGGAATTCATTTGTAGTTCCATGAGCGCTTCTGAGGGTTAAGAATTTTAAAATAATTTTTTCCAAACACTAAATATTTCATTCTTGTCCTAGCAAAAGCTTCGTCATATTGAAATTTTTTTAAAAATTTTCAAAAATCATTCCGAATAAATCCCGTCAATCAGAATTAATAAAAATTTTTTGGAATATCATTCCGATCAATTCGGATTAATTCCAATTCATTCGGAATGAAACTTCGGATTCATTCGAATTGGTTGGATTTATTTTTATTGAAAGTTCGAATTAATTCTGATTAGTTTGGATCGACAGAGTTCATTCGGATTCACTCGGATTAAAGTTTCGAATTTATTTGAATGGGCTTCGGATTAGAACGGAATAAAACTTTTTCGTACGTCTACAAATTTTGGAATGCTTTGGAAAATTTCGGATTGCTTCGGAATGAATTTTAAACCGAAGTTTACCGCGTTAGGGATATTATTAAAAAAATTAACTTTTTCAAAATATGTGGACATATTCTTTTAATCCTAATACAAATTTTTTTTAACTTACTGACAAAATCCCAAGGTTCTGGCAAACACTTTCCTTTAAGACTTCTTGAAAGAAAAGCGAAGTCTATCTCGCTTGTACGCACAAGCCGATTTGGTTCCTCAAACACGCTTATTACTTCTGCTTTTCTTTCATCTAGCCAGTGTGTCTCGAAGTAATTTAAATACATTAAAATCTCATCCACTGAGGCATTTTTTTAAATTTCATTGAAAGTTTCCTTGATTTTGTTTGCAGGAAGTAGAGCCAGCACGATTAATTCTTTGACAATTATAAAATTGTCATCTGTCAATTTATTTCCCGTGCAGGCTTCAGTTACCAAAATCTGTTACAATTGGAGAGACAAATTATTCGAAGAATAATCAACAATAATTTCCTAAGATGATAAAAATTTTTTCATATAATTGTTGTTTTTAATTAATATTGTTGATTGTAATGTAGACTTTTTAAAAGTTAAAAAATTAGTAATTTACACTCAATTACGTTGAAAAAAATGAAGTTTCTACCTCTAAAAATAACCAAACAGTGCATTTATTAATTAAATTTGTTGTTTAATGACAAATCTGATGAGTGACATTTATCTATAATTTTTGGCCGATTCAATAGAAAAAACTTGATATCTATTGGCCAATTGTTTATATCTATTAAGATATCTAATATCTATTTGGCCAATTGTTTATAAAATTTTTTTACATCGGCCCTGTATATTACTTTAAAAAATGTTCTCCATTTCCTTATTTATAGCTTTTCGTAGTAAAAAAGTCAAGCTTTTTGTGACCAAAAAGAAAAATATCAAAGAACCATAAATTGCGAAAAAGCATAAATAAACAATTGATTTATTTTCCTTTTAGTAACAATAAATATAGTGTATGATTATAACGTATGTATAGTGTGTTACGTACCAGCCCTAAGAAAATATTCATTTTTTTTTTAACTAATTTTTTTATATATAAATAAATCCTAAAGAAAATCGCCCACTTGCAAGATTGACTCAATAAATTTCGCAAGAGACTTTAATAAATGAATTTAATACATTAAGAATATTTTCTGAGGTCACTGGCAGCGGTAACTCGAGCTGCTAATGCAATATTTCGATAAAGAATAACTGAGCAAGCCTCGAAGCATAAACTGAATTTTCAGACATAAAAAAATAGAAATTAAAAATTATAATTTACATATTATAACTCCTTTTTATATAAACGACTCAGAAAGCTAGCGTAATAAATTAGGATATTGAAAATGAATGAAAGAAAGAAATGAATGAAAGTTACGAATACTAGAGACGGACACTCATTTCAAGCAATAATGCATAGACATATAATGGCCGCTCGGAGGTGCGTTATCGGATACTCCACCTCTCACACTCGACCTTCCTATATCAAATTCGTCCTTCCGTATTTTTCTCCTCAAGACTCTGAGCTATTAAAAATTAAACTCAGCTGTGGAGATAATACAATAATGAAAAATAATATTCTATTTAATATACACTCATTTCAAACTGAGTTGAAAAATAGAATTAAAAATAATTCTGAAAATTTAATGCAAACGTATATTGCAAAATGTCCCTCTAACTGGCACTCAATTACAATTCAGTAAATTCTTGTTCGCCTGCGCAACGAACGAAAAGAATTTATTTCTAAATACGATTCGGAAGCAACCGATCGAGGGTTCATTGCCTTTGATACATTTGTCAACGAAAAATTCATATTCTGCAGAATTGTCAAACTTGCAATATACGTACGAAAGTTCTTTCACCTCAATTACCCTGATTTACAAATCACACTAAATCCTCCAACCAATCAAAAATTCCTGACTCCTCAGAAATTTCCCACCAAATCAACCGATAGCACACCTACTTTGAGCATTATAAAATCAAGACAACTTAGTTGCTCTTGGCAGATCAAACTGACGAGCTTCCATTTCGAGTTCGGAAGTCTTTTTAAAAAATTATTAAACATCAAAAAAGTCAGAGCCCGTCTCTTAGTTTTCTTTTCGTAACCGCGCTCTCCTGTCAGGTGGCCCGGAAGTATTCGCGAAAAGGGAAGCTAGACGTCGAGCTTCTACGACAATCCGAACAATCCATAAGTGCCGAAAAAGTTATCCCGAAGGAACCAGAAAGTCGAGTCGAATTGAACGAGGGACGTTAAACCTCAAAATTCCACTCAACTTTGAGGACAAAGGACTCCAATTTATAGAATTAATCGGCAAGATAAATTCCCATCAACTGGATTCCTTTGGTATCCTAAGTAGCTGGATACGGCATTTTAGAAAGTGCGTCCCGAAATACGGCGAGTAGTTTATTAGTGCGGGAAGTTGCTTATGAAAAATATGTCACTGGAGGACTGAAAAAATTTCTAGCTTGAGTGAATATCGACTATAGTGACTCCTATAAGTCAACTGAATTCTACACCCTTACCGATGAGCCAAATACTAAGATAGAAGTGTATTAGTGCGGGAATTGCTGCGAAATATATGTCACTGGAGGACTGAAAAATTTCTAGCTTGAGTGAACATCGGTCGACAGTGGTTCCTAGAAATCATCTAATTTCTACATCGAGAACGGTGAGCTCCAATAAACGAACACACACAAGATTTTTGTCACACTGGATAGACCTTCACACTCGAATCTCAAAACGAGTGGGAATCTCAAAATCCAGAAAATAGGACTCATTATTTATATTAAAATGCACAAGAAGAAGTGTTGAGATTTAATTGCTCTCACTTGCTTCGGTTGAAAGCCATTTGTGTCATTTTGGTGTAAATAAAGAACAATTAGTGAAGCGTGGGAGAACGTGACGAGTGAATGTGAATTCAATTTGTCAATGGACTAGAGTTGCTCATAAGAGGGCAACGAACAAATAAATTCAGTCCAATAGGGAAGAATCGGACCAATTCATGTAACTCCGCTTCATCCCTGATGGTAGATAGTAAGTTAACATAGGAACGGTAAGAGGTATCAATATGTATCGCTCCTCTAGATTATAAATTATATTTAAACCATTTAGAATTTTCTTAAATATCTGTACAAACAAACAAAAGAGAGTTGTTAATTAAATTCAAATGGGGGTTTCAGAATATAATTCCTGTTGATTTCATCTTAACACTGGACTTGTTATTTATCGACTTTATTTAACGACTTCATCGTTACACTGGACTTGTTTATTTATCTTCCATTCGATGACAGATTTTCATCCTCGGACGAGGACAGGTGATTACTTATCCCACAAAATAATTAAAGGGGTCGAATCTAGTTCAACCTCTTCTTTTCTGTGATTCTCCGACCAAGCCTATCGTTCCTAACTTTTCTCTCGACACGACTTTTTCTAGGAAATTTATTTGGTTCGTAAAAAGTGTAATGATGTATGATGACCGGCCTGTATGATATTAAAAGTATATTTCTAATATACCTTGCTGTAACTGAAAAATGTTCCTTTGCACTCAGTTTCTGGCAGAATGAGACTTATTGCTGGACACCAAAATGGAATCTCAAAGTCAAATGTGACTGCTGGTGGTTTCCACCCATTCATTATTTCATCAAAAATTAATTGTAAGATTGTACAATATGATTATTCAGTAATGAAAGAAATTAACACCCAGGCGAATTGTATTTGGACTCGAAGTTCCTAAAAGTCATTTTATTTTATGGATTACAAGAGGAAAAGAAAATTATTTTAACGATAAAATGACTATTAATCAATTTTTTTTACGAGTTACAATTAAAAAACAAAATGGTGTTTTTCTCCAGAATGACGGCGTTCTGCTGAATACAATCGCACCAATGGTAATGCGTATTTATATTACATACGTGTGAGTTTTTTTATGAAAATGAAATTGTTAAAAATGAATTATTCGAAATGATATTTAGAAAATTAGTCATTTATTGCACGTATATTTATTATACATGTATTCCTTGTGTAATAAATGACTAATTTTTTAAGTTTCTTTTCAAATAATTAATGTTTTATTTTTAAAAAACAGTCACACGTCACACGTATGTAATATAACATACCCACTACCATTGGTGCAATTATATTCAGCAGAACGCCGTCATTCTGGGAAAAAACACCATTTTCGTTTTTTAATCGTAATTCCTTTAAAAAGAAATTTAGATAATAGCCATTTTGGCAAGATTACACACATTACGCACATTAAAAAAAAATTCGTTCAAATCCTTCCATTTTTACCAAAGTTATGCGCATTAAAAAAAAAAGTTTAGTAATTTATGGACAGCCCCTTATTTTCGAATTCTTTTGAAATCATGTTGAATTTTCTTCAATTCTCGTGAAATCTTTTAAATTTTTTTTATATACAAAAAAATTTGTTAATGGTTAATCCCTCGTATTTTTGGTAACCTTTTAAGGACCAAGCCTAGAATTCGTTGAATACAAATTTTTTAAAAACTCAGGATTATTGTATGATCATTATATTATCGATTTTTGCAATAAAATTTTTTTTAGTTTCTTTAATTTTCTCGGTTTCTATTAAGTATACGACAACTTACAACCACCTTGCGAGATGTGCAATAGTTTGATGATCCAATCAACGTATTTATTTTGCGGAATGCTAAGCTTTTTACATGAAAATCAAGAAAATCGAAAATAGTGAATGTTGCTCAGCTGCAATAATGGTCCTTAAAAGGTTAAAAGGACATATTTTTTACTAGCGTATTTTTTTCTTACTTTAACGTACACATTTTTCTTAGTGGCCTTGTTGGCATTTTTCTTTATTACTGCACTGAATGTTAGCAGTTTCTTCAGCCCTGGTAATTTTGGAAAGTGTTTTTCTATTACGCTGATATTTAAACTTTCTCCTTCTTCGCAAACTTGCGACACAACTTTTGTGTTGTAAAACACAAGTGCTTTGATGTCTTTAAAAAACACTTCGTTCAAATCTACCCTATGTAGAGAATGATTTTCTGCATAGTACAATCTGCATTTTTTATCGTGTATTTGATTAACAAACTCAGATAAAGTGTTAGGAGTTTCGACTGTAATTTTACTCTTAACTGAGTTCATTTTGCGGTCAAAATTCCTGTATGGGTTACGCTTTGCAACTTCTGGGTTTCTAAAAAAATTTCAATAATATCTATTATTACACCTACTTTTATGACTTTTCACAATTTAAGCAATGTCTTCGACTTTAAGTTGAAGACATTGTTCAACTACAACTAAGATTGTAAGTAAATTTTAAAAAATGTGACTCATTCAATTAATTTTTTTCTCTTACTCGAATGCTACTTCATCATAAATTGTTCTGGAAGAAAGCAAAGCGTATGTTTGATCCGATCTTCTGTTGAGCAACTCATTCCGAAATCTCACATCTTCTAACAAATGTGGATTTCTTTCATGGGTAGCGTGCTCTTATGTTAATGTGAACACATCACTGAGTAAAATTCCTCGACCAGAGCTTTCCCCACAGGCGTATTTTACGCACACAAAATATCTGAAATATTTTTAAAAAGTGGTGTAACGAAATGCCTCGCAAATCTCGCATACATTCGAAATTCCATAAAATTCTTTAAAACGTCTTATAATGTCTAGAAACCTTTTAAAAAACACTTGAAATTCATCAAAATCTGCAAAATCATTTTATTCGCTCTTTTAATCTGCATGTTAAAATTCGTGAAAATCTCTAAAAATCTTTAGAAATTTCTTAAAGTTTCTTAACATTTAAGGTCTCTTAAAATCATTCGAAATTTCATAAAATCCCATTAAATCCTTCAAAATTTTATAAAAACCTTTGAAATCAGTGTAAATTGTATAAAATCTTTCAAAAATCATAAAAATCTTTTCAAATCCCTCAATAAAATTCCCTGACAAATTTTGAAATCCCTTAAATCCTATATAATATTTTAAAAGTCATAAAAATCTCTTGAAATCTGTTGAAAGTCGTGAAAACCTCTTATAAAATTCCCATAAATTTCTTGAAATTCTTTAAAATTCTACGATAACATTTAAAATCTCTTTATATCCATTAAAAGTATTAGAAATCTCGTCAAATTCCATGCAATCCGAAAAAATTTCATAAAATCTTTTAAAAATCAGAAAAATATGTTAAAGTACCTTAAAATTATTATAAATCTCAAAAAATGTCATAAAATCCTTAAAAGATCTTTGAAAGTCCACTAAAAGCATTAGAAATCTCATCAATTTCCATGTATAAATTCAAATTTCACAACAAAATCTTTTAAAGATTTGAAAAATCACTTGAAATAACTTTATTTATTAAAAGTCTCATAAAATCCATAAAATCCCTTGCAATTCTTGGAAACTTAAAAAAATATTTTGAATTCCTTGAAATTCCAGGACAACATTTAAAATCCTTTAAAACCCCTTAAAACTCTTAGAAACCTTTTGAAATCACTTAAAATCTTTTAAAATTCTTAGAAACCACTTTAAATTCCTCAAAATTTAAAAACATGTAGAATCCCTTATAGTCGTTTAGAACTCTTAAAAATCTCATAGAATTGCATGAATTCTTTTAAAATTTCACAAAATATCCTCAAATCTCTAAAAAATATTTTGAATTTCGTAAAAATAAATTTAAAATCGTCTAAATGCCTTAAAATCCTTAGAAATATTTTTAAAATCCTTCAAAAATTTTTTGAATTTCGTAATAACCACTTAAAAATCTTTAAATTCCCCTAAAATTCTCAGAAAAATATTTAAATTCCTCTCTAACTAAAAAATCTTGCATATGTTATAGTTACAAATCTAATTGATTTTGGAATGACTAAAAATAAGTAGTAGGTACAAACGTTTTTATAATGAGCTCTCCATCTTCATTATAAACTTTAGCGTCCGCTTCTTTGACGTATTGGAAGCCGTCAAAGATACGATCCTCTTTAGGTAACGTATTATTTCTCTTCTTAATTACTTTTGATGCTGGTAAATCACTTCTATTTTCATCTGACATACTTTTTTCTATTGAAAATCAATCCGTCACAATTAATCAAATAATAGTGTGTTTTTGACATTTGAAAAACGTATCTAAGCTTCCTTTTTTTTCTGTATTTATATTCGTAAAAAAAGAGAATCAAAGCGAGAGAAAAAAATGAAGCGTGTGCACAAGCGAAGGAGCCTAATCTGACATAATTTGTGTATTATATTATATTCATATTTACATATTGTGTGTGCCAAAACACCTTTTGCTAAAATTAAATTTTTATTAAGAGAGAATAAATTAGAAAGGGAAATGACGGAAGTCAAAAAGACTACCTCAGAAATGAGAAAGAAAAACGGATCATTGGAAAAAACTACCATTTCAAATGATGGCTACTCTTATTACGTAAAGCGTAAAATTGATGAGAATAGAATGTAGGTTATAAGGTTAACTAACTATTATTATTTATTAGTTATTATGTTTCTAAGACTATAAATTCGTCTCTTCCAGTTCCATCGACTTTGAATACCAATTTTTGGAACCTTTTCCTACCGACTCATTAAGGTTTTGAAAAACGCGAGAGTTTCCAGAAGTGATGGAGGATTTTCCGTCAGTGATATTAGGATCTTTCATGGGTTCTACTGACTGCTAACTCGGGGTTTACTTCCATCGCCAAGTCGCATATCTTCCAATTGATTTTCAGCTTCCTTTGGGGCGCAGATTTCGTTTTGCTTTCTAACAATTGATGTTGAATCCTTTGGACTGAGAAATTCCGGGTTCTCTTTGCGAAAGTCCCTTATATCTCTCCCCGTGGAATAATTCTCTGAATCTTATTCCCTTTCTTCAAAATGTAGAAACTTCCCATCTGCTTTTTCCTCCAGCTTTTGCAGACTGTGCCAAGATTTTTGCTCCTCTTTGCGATTTCGATTTTTAAGAGACTGAAGACTTTCTTGACGTGAATTTTCATCTCCTATGCGTTAGAAATCTTTGAATCTCGTTTAGTTTTTGTTTTATCCTTCAATGTTTATTAAATTGAGTTACTATTTTCGACCTTAAAATATAATTTTTTTAGACCCATTTCCGATCTACTGACGCTTATGAACAAATAAATATTAAATTATTTTAATTGTGAGATTATGTAGAAAGCTAGTTGTTTTTTTAAAATTATATGTGAATAAAGTTTCGAACGTCAAAATGAACGAAATGTTTTTTCCCAATATTATATTTTATCCATAAATATTGTGCCAATTAAAAATAGCAATGAAGATTATAAATTTTAGTATTATTTCCAATGCCAATTTATTAATAATTAAAAAACTATTTATAGTTTAGAATAAAATCAATACAAGAATTTTAATATTTTAAAGTTTATAACTTTTCACTCATTAAATTCTCATGTATTGATTGTTTTTAATATAGTAAAGTGAGATGCGCCCGTTACGAAATTGGAGAATGCTCTGCAATCGGAGTTTACTTAATGAAAGAAGATAGCATAGTGTTATCTCAAGAACATGACACACACGAGTCTAATTTTAATGTTTCGAGAATAAAGAAATTTAAAAAAACTCTAAAAGAGACGTCTTCCGACCCCAAAGAGGCATTCAAAGCTCCATTCAATATCTACCAGGAAGTAGCAGAGAAGTAAAATCTTTAAATGTTTTGAAATCTTTTGAAATTTGGAAATCTGGTGTACACTCCAAATTTAAATGATCAACCCCTCGACATGCAATTATATTAAAATAGTATGCGTTCATGTTTATCCAGATATCCAGACGAAGCTAGTAATCTTCCTTATTACCGAAGCAAAAAAATTATAAAAAAGGGAAAAGGAAATGTTATCCCAGTACAAGCTAAAAATTTAGCAGACTTTTCTAAGAAATTAGTTGAAGACGATTGGTATGCAAGATTCGGTATGAATAATGCTATCATAAAAACAAAACTCGTGACTGCCAGAGATGGGTCCAATTCCTTGATTTTTTAAGACGAGGAAATAATTAAGAATATTGAGAAAACCAAAGAGGTTCACGGTGATGGAACTTATAAAACAAGACCTCGAGTTCAAGGTGTAATGCAGCTTTTTACGTTGATTGGAATATTCATGTGTACGGTATGCAAATTAAAAAAGTTCAAATCGTATTTTTCATCATCACCTCTCTTGAACTTGTTCACCAATATACCAATTTTTTGGGAATTTTTCACGTTTTCATCTTCTTTTATATGATAAAATTGAATCATATGAAAAATTATTGAAATTCCTTCAAATTCTTTAAATCTCTCTAAACTGCTTTAAATCATTTAGAATTCTTTAAAATCATTCAAAATATTTATAATCTTGTGTTCATGATATAATGTAAATATTATTTCTTGAAGGCAATACCATTTGCATGGATTCTCATGGAACGACAAACGACAGAAGCCTATATATCAGTATTTGAATTTATCTTCAATGTTGTCGCTACAGACATGAGACCGGAACATTTCATGACAGATTTCGAATTAGCCAGTAGAAATGCACTGAAAGAAGTGATTAGGGACCACTTTTATTCTTTACATGGTTGTTTCTTCCATTTTTGCAAGTAAATAACTGAAACGCATATACTGTTTCACTGCATCTTTTATACTATTTTTAATTATTATAAAATAAATTATTATAAAAATTTAAATTTACATTTAGGCTCCACAAAAGAATTCTAAAAAGAAGGGGCTACTAAAAAAACAGATTCTGTCAAGGAAAATGAAGAAGATTCTTCATTTACAAGAAAACTGATGTCCCTCGCCTTACTGCCAAGTAATCTGGTAATTAACACTTATCAAAAGTTAAAAGAAAGCTTGCCTGATCAGAGGAAAGAACATTACACACGATTTTTAAAATATTTTGAAAATTACTGGCTGAAACAAATAAAACCAGAGAGTTTTAGCGTCTTTAAACTTAGAAACAGGACCAACAATGTTCAAGAATCGAACAACAGTCAACTTCTAAACATGATAGGACGAAGGCCCAACGCCTATGTTTTTTCAAGTAAGAAAAAACTTGCTTAAATTACCGGATAGAAAACGGATAAGAATCGGAAAGAGTGAATTCTACCCCGTGTCGTTTCGTACCCGCCTTCTATGTGAACTCTATCCTACGACAAGAATCAGTTAGCAGTGAGTTCTACCCAATTCCATCCGATATCTATCCGTGTTTTTTATCCGCTTCATAGTCAAATAGTATCCGAAACCTATCCACAATTTTCAGTAATGTTAGATTTGTTTCTT
>CAJFCO010011456.1:0-14362 GCA_904066015.1 Synergus gifuensis
CTCTAGCGTGAAAAGCGAGTAGCTGGATTAATTCAGCACTCGTTACAAAGGCTGTACTGTGCTGACCTCGCTCGGCGATACAAATTTTCTGTCTTTTGCTTTTAGCACGAAAATTTCAAAACCTGGTGAAAACTTGACAGAATTAGATAAGTGCGTAACAAGGGTCTCAAAACAGTGGGTATCAGGAGTCACCCTACACATTGGAACTAAATAAAAAAAAGAAAAAAGAAGGAATTCAAACTCTCAAAAAGTGCGTTTAGTGCGGAATTTTATTATCCATCTAATAATTTGGACACCCACGCATATTGCAAGTAGGTATACTCGAATTACTGTCTGGGTGTCCTGCCACCCAGAAGCCCGTACTTGTTGCGCCCCTGGAATCTAAATAATTCTACATGATAGTTTTTCAAATTCCATCAGCCTTAAACCATTACACTTCTTACTACTCCTCAGAACTAATTATTATATATGTACCTTACATTATTTCTTTAGGTCCTCTTTTAAGTTAATTTAATATTTGTTATTCTTTAGTTAATTTATGTGATTTAATCTTTAATTTTTCATCCAGAAAAAGTCCGTGTGTTATTAATATTGATGTTAATATTAATATTCAGTAACTAGCTATGAAGATGTACCAATTTTTGTGTTTATTCAATAAGTACTTTGCTTCTTCATAGAGGAAGCATTAAGTTTGGATAATAATTTCTTTTTATTCTCTTTTAATTGAAATTTTATTTTAATAATTTTATTAAACTAATATGTTCTTATTTCCTGTTGAAATAAATCTTCCATGATACAACCTCGAAAAATGAAAAAAAATTTATTATTTCAGCTTAAAATTTGATCTCACCATTCATATTTTTTAATAAAATAAATGAATATTAGATTATTTATGACACAAAAAAGCTTTACTTTCTTACATCAGCTTTGAGTTTTTAAAATTTGAAAACTCTTGAAAAACACCTTTTTTTGGAAACTGGATTTTGTCATCATTAAAAAGCTTCCTCCATGAGGAAACAATTGTACTTTGAATTTTTTAGCTTTCTCCTATAACACTCGCTAAATATATGTAGGTTCTTCAAAAAGAATAAAAAAATCACATTAGACCCAACTTCCGCGAAGAGAGCTATGAATTACAGAAGAAGAAAAATTAAGGGAAAGCTTAGACCCTTGGACATGAGAGATTTAAATGAAATGATAATGAAAGATCCAAATTTTCAAAATGATTACGTGGGCATGGTCGAAGCTAATGACGGAAACGTCGCTCATATATTTGCAAATCTCGACGTTTTAAAAGAATTGAATAGATCAAAAAGCATTCAATTTGATGGAACTTACGAAGTAAGCTATTTTATTTATAAAATCTTCAATATATCTGACTCAGATAAACACCTAAACTAGAATTGGCTTTGAAGGTCGTTTTAGTGTTGACTTGCACATATCATTTCTGAAATATCATTAGTAAACGTACATTGAATTTTGAAATAGTCTTTTGAGGTTGTCCACGTATTAGATAATTTTTTTTTAAAAGTTTTTTTACCTTCTTTCTCCCGTTGTAACGTTAAAATAACAAGAGACCATGACCTCCTTCCTTAATTTTTACGTAACTTACATGAAACTAATTTACTTAGCTATAAACAATACTCTTACTTTAAAAAAAATATGATTCCATTTTTCCGACTAAATTAATATACAAAAATAAATAATAATACTTAAAAAATTTTCCAGGAGTACATATAACATCAATTGCAATTTTTACTTAATATTTATAATTTAATAATGGCTTATTTTATTCCTGAACAGATTTTCTGCAATTCTATTTGTAGGAGTTTTATTCAAAATAAGCTAATTAGTTATTTAAAAAGTTTATTTTTTTCTGAGCTCATATTTAAATTTGTGTAAAATTTGTATTTTAATTTAAAACTCACTTTTTTCCTACAATTTTTACTTTTTTCAAAATAATAGTAGTGTACAGTACGTCTGCATTTATGCTTTTTACGTTTGTACACCATTATTATCTTTTTAAAAGTAAACATTGTGGAAAAAAAAACGGGTAATCTAAATTTGCTCATATGATAAGGAACAAATCCCCTTAAGAAAAAGAATAAACCATCACCGCTGAAGAATAAGTAAAAATTTAATTATTATATATCTATTCTAAAAAGATGATTGAGTCGAAGTCGAAATATCGTAACGCCTATTCCGTACTCCTGATTCGTCTTCGTGTAAGTGTCGGTCGGGGATCGATTTGCAGACCTTGAAGTCGACAGAATAAAATTTTGTCAGAGGAACGATAATTTCAAAGCGTATAATTTAAACATGCATTGAAGAATAATAAGAGTGACTCGCTGGTGTTTTAAAATAGAGTGAGAGTTGATAATGAAGGATGGGACTTTTTTTAGAATGATCAATAGATGGCGCAACGAATATATTCCTTGTGCGATGGAAAAAGTAAAGCACACAAAATTGAAAATTACTTAAACTATTATTAAAATTTATATTGATGAAAATATCAAAGATTTCTAAAAAGAAATTGATATTTCTGAACAAAAAGCATCAAATATTGAAGTTTTTATATATGTTTTCTATATTGCCGGTTATGTTTGTGTTTTCTCAAATAAAAATAGTCAATTATTGATGAAAGCTAACTAGTTAGAACTTTTTCAGGTTATGTTTGCGTTTTCTCAACGGAAATAAATATTTTCAAATAAAAATCATCAATTATTGATCAAAGCTAACTATAGTTAGAACTATCTCAGGTTATGTTTGGGTTTTCTCAACGGAAATGAATATTTTCAATTAAAAATCATCAATTATTGATGAAAGCTAATTAGTTAGAACTATTTCAGGTTATGTTTGTGTTTTCTGAACGGAAATGAATATTTTCAAATAAAAATCATCAATTATTGATGAAAGCTAACTAGTTAGAACTATTTCAGGTTGTTTTTGTTTTCTCAACGGCAATGGATATTTTCCAATAAAAATAATCGTCAATTATTGACGAAAGTTAACTAGCTAGAACTATTTCAGGCCACTGTACACAGGATTGCACGGTCACGCATAATGGTGCTGTTCCATGGCAGCAGAAAACGCAAAACGGAAAGCAGAAAATCGTAAGAGTGAAAGAAACAAATACAGTCACTCATTCTTTCACTCTTATGATTTTCTGCTTTCTATTTTGCGTTTTCTGCTGCCATAGGACGGCGCCTTAACTCGCACTTTTATATGTAATTTGCGTATTATCTGGTATTATACGTAATAAATGTAAAAAATGACGTACTTTAAAGGAGGGTGGGGAAAAGAGCATAACATAGCCCCTAGACACTCTGAGTTGAAAATGTCCTGAATGTTGAATACTGGCCACCGTGGCGCTGGCTGTTCAGTTCCCCGATTAAGTCAAACAATGCATGGAAAAAGACGTGAGAATTACATTTTCTTCTAATAAAAACCATTTTATCGTATTTTTTTCCCGAAATAGTAGTCAGAAAACTTTTAAATATTTTTTAAAGCAATATTTACTCCTGAAAATGTTCCAGTGCTCGAGTTTTTGACTAAAATTCGCTTTGATTTTAGGCGGGAATTTCAAATCGAAATTCTCTATTCCCAATTTAAATATTGATATTAATATTTATTGTAATTGTTAAATAAAAATAATATGTTAGTATTGAAATGTTATTAATAATTATTAATAATAAATGAAAATCTTCAAAGATAAAGAAAAATATTTTCTTTCAGTAGAAGATAAGCAATTCGAGAACTACGTATAGAATTAAATATTATTAGGTGCGCAACTTTGCTTCCGCCGATTTTTTCGAAAATTTGAGGCTTTATTCTGAAAAAGTGATTACCTGTTTATGATTCAAAGTACTGTCCATCACAAGCCACTACTTTTTGCCATCTTTCAGGCAATTATCGGATACCATCTCGAAAAAACTTTGCGTCTTTTGAGGCGATCCACGAATCGATCCATTCTTTAACTTCTTCATAAGAGTGGAAAAGCTGCTTAGCTAAGCCATGTGCCATCGATCGGAACAAATGGTAGTCGGAAGGAGCAATGTCTGGAGAGTACGGCGGGTGGGGTAAAACTTCCCATTTTAGGGTTTCCAAGTATGTCTTGACGGGTTTTGCGACATGTAGCCGAGCATTGTCATGTAGCAGGATAACTTTATCGTGTCTCTCTTGATACTGTGGCCGTTTCTCCTTCAATGGTCGACTAAAACGCATCAATTGCGTTCGATACCGATCCCCTGTGATAGTTTCACTCGGGTTCAACCGCTCATAATACACCACACCGAGCTGGTCCCACCAAATGCAGAGCATAACCTTGGCACCGTGAATATTCGGTCTGGGCGTAGATGTGGAGGCATTTCTGGGCATTCCCCATGATTTTCTGCGTTTGGGATTATCGTAGTGGACCCATTTTTCGTCGTCGGTTACAATGCGATGTAAAAAACCCTTCCGATTCTGTCTTTGAAGCAACTGTTCACAAGCAAAGAAACGGCGTTCAACGTCTCTTGGCTTCAATTCATAAGGAACCCAATTTCCTTGCTTCTGAATCATTCCCATGGCTTTGAGGTGTTTCGAAATTGCTTGTTGAGTGACTCTCAATGATTCTGCTAATTCTTCTTGCGTTTGGCACGAGTCTTCAGCAAGTAATGCCTCCAGTTCGGAATCTTCGAAAATTTTTTCTCTTCCGCCGCCATGCCGGTCCTCGACATCAAAATCACCGCTTTTAAAGCGTTGAAACCACTCACGACACATTCTTTCACTAAGAGCAGCGTCACCGTAAGCACTTGAGAGCATTCGATGAGCCTCAGCCGCAGTTTTCTTCAAATGAAAGCAGAAAATCAACACTTCCCGCAAATGACGAGAATTTGGCACAAAAACTGACATCTTCGATCGAGAATACACTTCTGAAGCAAACACAACTTCACTAATGTGGTGCTATCGTTATGTTAACAGATGTCCAAGCTTACTGTATGAAATTTTTGACCTGCCTATTTCTACCGACACTTATCGCTGCAGCCATCTATCGAAAAACGGCGGAAGCAAAGTTGTACACCTAATATTAAAATTATATCATTCCATAGAGAATATCTAATTTTATATTCAGTTCTCTTATTATTATTGTGTAATTTAAAAACAAATTTTTCTTAATTTTAAACAATTTTAATTTATTAATAATAATTATTAATAATATTATAATGTTAACGTAATTCTTTTATTTAACATTGAAAATAAATATTAATAACAATATTTAAATGGTGAAAACAGAATTTCGATTTGAAATTCCCGCCTAAAATCAAAACCAATTTTCGTCAAAAAATCGAGCACTGCACTTTTTTCGGAAGTAAGTATTACTTTAAAAAATATTTAAAAGTTTCTTGATTAATAGTTCGTAGAAGAAAATACGATAAAATGGTTTTTATTAGAAGAAAATTGAATTCTAAGGTCTTTTCCCATGCATTTTTTGACTTAATCACACAAACATAACCTGAAATAGTTCTAATTAATTAGCTTTCATCAATAATTGATGATTTTTAATTGAAAATATTCATTTCTGTTGAGAAAACACAAACATAACCTGAAATAGTTCCAACTAGTTAGCACAACTTTCTTATTCGTCTCGACAAGAGGAACCTTTATTTTCCTTACGTCAGCTTCGAATTTTGAATATTTGAGAAGTTATAGTTGAAAAACTAATTTTTTAAAATTAAAAAGAACCATAACTTTGTAATTTTGCAATGAAATGAAATAATATTATACACCAATCGATTCGTCTCGATGCAAGGAACATTTATTTTCCTTACGTCAAGTCAAAATTTTGATTACACTGGACAACAAAACATGACCTATGTCGGGTTGGGACGAGATATATCATTTCCATGGTAGTTTTCTGTGCTGAATCCAAATCTGACCTCGGTTTTTTTTGTTGATCTCAAATTTTTGAGTATACATACATCCACACACACACACACACACATACACACACACACACACATCCGGACAATTTTTCAGGACATCATGTTAGATATATTGACATTAAAATATGTTGAAAAAAACCTATTAGGAAACTGGATTTTGTCACCACCACAAAGCTTCCTCTATGAGGAAGCAATAAAAATAAACACTAATTAAAAAAGGGTGACGCGCACTTGTAAAAGAATTTAAAACCCGCACGTGAATGATTGCAACTGGAGTACACTTTGAGAAGACTGGAATTGCTGAAAACAACCCACTATGATGATTGACAGGTTCCAAGGAACCTGAATGGATCCGCTGGACAATCTCAGGAAATTGCTGAAAATCAAGAGACCGGAAGGAAAAGGAAACACTATTGAATTTAACGTGAAAGAAGAAAACTATATTTATTTAAAACGATGATGTTGTCTAGTAAAACACTGATGAAGCGCGGCAAAGAACGAGTACAATTTTATAGGGTATGATGAGCATGACCCTCGTCGATTGCTCGCTAAAATGCTACTGGAATCGTCGAGAACGATTCTCGACGATCTCCTATTAAAATTAACACCATATTTGGAAAAAAAGGTGGGGGTAGTATACCCAGGCGGGTTCTGTGACAGCTACGTAGTTCCATACGCCGCAGCTAGATGGCACCACCGCCGCAGTGGGTAATTTACCCATACCACTGTCGGTAATTTACAGGTCACTGTTTTACCATCGGTCGGTACGACAGGTCACTGACGCCCAATCATAACTCGATCGATATGGCAGGTAACTGCTTTACCGACCGAGTGATTCAACGTGCTCTGTAGTAAGGCAGATTACCGCGCGTGCGTCATGTTGACTTTGAATCCAGCCAGCAATTGGCGGGAAATTTAAATTTGATTCTCTTGCAGGTTGCCGCGCATGCGCCATTTTGACTTTTAATCCAGCCAGAAAATGGCGGGAAATTTAAAAGTTGATTCTCTTGCAGGGGCCCCGCGCATGCACCACTTTGAATTTGAATCTATTCTGCAAATGGCGGTAAATTTAAAAATGTAACTCCGCTGCTGATGCAAGTGGTGGTAAATGTAAAAAGAAGTTTATTCTCCTGAAAAACGGTGGGAAATTTGAAATTTAATAAAACAGTTATTACTCATCGGTACTAAAGCGTTGTCTGACAATTTAACTTGATTTTAAATTATTATTGATACAGATGGCACCATCTACAAATTGGTAGGAAATTTAGTAATAATTAACTGTTTTTTAGAAACATTTAAATAATTATTGATAATAAAGTGCTCTATATCACCACTTTCGGTAATTTACAGGTTTTACACTGTTTTACCGTCGGTCTGTAGTAACCTAACATTACAAACTATTGCTTAAATTTATGCCAAGATCCCAGCATTCAATATTGGTTCATGTCCGTGCTAAATCATAATTTACTAATATTGTGAGTAGACCGCGTTTAATTGGTGGGAAATTTAACTTATACTAAATTGGATAGGTTTTAAGTAAATGTAGACATGTGTGTATTAAGTTTAATTTCTGGTTTATTAAATAAACTTAACTTAAAGAAATACAAATTGGCACTCTTAACTTAATATTATTCTTGGAAGTTAGAACATGAATTCACAACGGTTATAAAAGTCTTTCAGAATAGTGTTACTCATAACAGTGTCGGAACTGTCAACACTTTTTGTCACACTGCTCAAGTCAGCATCTGGAGTATCTATGCTTTTAGTTGGATCATCATCATCATCAGCAGCATCCTCATCATCATCAGCTTTACTTCCACTGTAATGTCGGATGGTTGGCTGATCCTGAGGCGTCAAGAACCAATCCTTCAGAACCAATGCATTTCGAACAGCACACTGGTCATTCCAGCACTGAGGATGATTATTGCAGGATATGGAGACTGTATTGCACAAATTACTTAGCTATTCTTACTCTTTTAGTTGGCAGTGAGTTCCAGTAGTTTGACATTAATTTAAAATTAGTTTGACATTAGTTTGACATTAGTTTAACGTTAATTTGTCATTAGTTTAACATTAGTTTAACGTTAATTTAACATTACACATAGTTAATTTAACATTACACGGAGCTGATTTAACATTGCACAGAGTTAATAGGCGTTAGATTTGTCTTTCCAGCTGTTGTGGGAGCTATCAAAGCCCAGCCACTTTACAAAGATTTTATTTCCACGTTTCTTGATTACTTTCTCCACAAGATAAATGTCTGGATGCTTAACTTTGAGGAGTTCGTGTTCGTAGAATCCACCAGCGATGGGTTTGTCCTGATAGTCCTTGAGCTTGTATGTGACTGGATTGGTCGGCAGAATGTGATCCACAGTAAATATCTCTGTTGTCCAGTTGGGGGTGTATCCTTTCTCGAAGACGTGTTTGTGCTTGCTGACTCGAACTTTGTCACCAACTTTAAATTTTTGCTTCTTCTTCCTGACAATTTTGCGTTGTGCTCTGCAGCGTTTCAACAATTCCTCCTCATCCTCGGCAGTCGGCAGTAACATCTTTAAGTTTCATGCCTATTGTCCGAAGTTTGGTGTCGTACTTGGAAACGAGGGCTGGCAAGATATCTATCCACTTGTAGTTACCTCGCAAACTGAATTGTGGCCACATCTTGTTCTTGAGCGTGCGAATGAATCGTTCACAGATTGAAGCCTTCAGATTGCTATACGTTGAGTAGAGATTGATACGGTACTGTTCCATGAGATTCTTAAAGTGTGAATTGTAAAACTCCTTGCCTTGATCTGTGTGCAAGTTCTTTGGTACACGACCTTGCTCAAGTATAGATTTCATTGCATCAGTGACATCAGGTCCACTCTTGCTTTTAACAGGTACAGCCCAAGCATACTTGGAGAAAATATTTATAACTGTGAGCAGATATTTGTAGCCATTATTCTCTCGAGCATAGGGTAACATTTCAACGAAGTCAGCCTGCCAAGTCTCATCTATACCACGCATTATAACACGACGACGTGGATAATTTTTTCTTGGAGGTTTATGTAACTCTGTGACTACTATTACCTTGTTTGATTTCATTTTCTAGTTCATTAAATCGAGCGTATATGTTATCAATAAGCTCTGAGTTGTGCAATGATAACTCTTGCTGTTCGGTATCAATTTCAATATTTTTAATTTTCTCCTTGATTAATTCTTCAAAAATTCGTATTGAAATATTAATATTATCAATTTCTTCACGTATAGATGTCGTAACCTGATAAAGAGTACGTATCTCGCTCTGAACTATATGTTGTACAAGTCCCAAATTCACTGCGTCGTACTGTTCAGAAGCCTCAGCAATATTACAGAGTTTCTTGCCATCTACATCATAGTGACCATCAGACGTGATATTGAATCCAACACCTGGCGGTCCACGGCTTACTCTTCCATCTCGATTCAGAGGACGTCCAAACACATCAATACTCATCGTGATACTGAGCTTCTCATGATGCGCATGCTCCTAATATATAATTCCAGCTTCACGCAGTTCTTCAATGATGGAAATGATTTCATTGGTGTGAATCGGGTTGCCTGCTGCCTGGGATGCCAGGAGCAGTCGAAGACGATCAACTAGTTCGTTAGGGTCATCCCAGTAGACATAGTCTGTTTTAGCATTTTTTTCTTGCTACCATATACTGTGGGAGTGAACCTCGACTCGTTGAGGAGCGTCTGCGCGACACTTTAAATAGTTTTGCAAAAAAGTTCTTGTACTTGATACTTTTGCTTATTCGAACAGATTCAGTTGGACTGTAATGGTTCTTGTGTGCATTTGTGGCAACTAAAATCTCTTTGTAACTATTTAAATCATCAGTGCTTATTGAAGACTCTTCAGGAGTCTGTCTAAACAACAGCTCAAGTGGGCCAACGGTTTTTAGATAGCGTTTACCACCAACTTGGATATACTGATCCTCAAAACTGATGGGTTTATCGCCAATCATGAGGGTACCGTCATTGAGTTTGCGTACTCCATAAACCATATCCAAATAGTGTTTTCTGTTTTTATATAGCATTCGGAGAAACTTGTTTGTCAAATATTCATAACTGTCAGCAGGCTCATTCATTACACGATCATCTTGCTCTTTAATCATAGTTGCATCTTGCTGACCTACATCTTCAGCATCTTGCTGTCCTCCATCTTCATCAGCATCAGCGGTCATAAAGGAAGCATTATCATCTTCATTATCATGTTCATCTTCAACTTCATCCCCCTTTTTCATCTATAGAAACTTATTTTGAAAAACTTCATTCTTAATTGGTTGATGTGAAATGTCAACTAGTTTCTGAAGTGGGATGACGATTGGTTTAAACGTTTCACTCATCATTTTTTCAGCAGCTTCTTTACCCATTTTGAGTATTCGATGATTCCGTCGAATTGCCTGACTGGCTTTGGTGATTTGACGAAGTACCTCCTTTTCCTTGTGAAACTTGGACATGTTGATGCCTTGATGTCTCAATCTACAATGCTCTCATTACATTAATCTACTTATACTTATAGAGTGACAAAGCAGTCAAATCCTTTCCTATATCTACCATCAGCGAGATCACTGTCCTTGTCAATGACTAGGAATCCATATGTTGGAACCTTGTCATTGTTCCAACATGCTGAGCACAAGTCACGAAATTAAGAATAACTCATGTGAGTGTTTACATGATCGTCATACACGTGTCTCAAATTTTTTTCATCCTGCTTGAATAGAACTAGCAGATTTACATTATCGCGAACTAGATGTTTAGGAATCCGAGCATAAGTTTGACACAAGTAAAAGCTGTCAACATTGGCGTACTACCCATACAGAAGAAGTCTCTAATGTTGTCCTGTTTCTCACAGGCTACATCGTCAAATATAATTATGGAATTTGGATGAGCCTCACTTGGCGATATTACTTGCTCATGCTCACTAAACGGAAAGTACTCAACGTCATTTACTTTACTCAGTACTCGTTCCAAGAATTCATACTTAGGTTGCTTGAGTGATTTTGAGTAAACGTAGATGTTTTGAAATTTCAATCCATTTGGGTAGCGGATTAGTGTAAGTAAAGCATTTGTTTTACCACAATTTGATGGTCCACAAAACATTGCACGAATGCTGTCTGGCAGTAGATTGCCATGTTTTTTCATCCTCTTATGCTTTTCTGATGTAAGGAGGTTGTCAAAGTTGACTACTGATAGCCTGACAGGTTGTGACTTGAATCGCATCTTGACTTTAATTGCTGTGAAAGCTATAAATACAACGCTTATATAGCTTCCAGATCAGTCGTGTACTAGCCTTCGTACAGTAAGGAATGATTGTGGATCGTAAATCGAATAAAGTTTCGTGTCGTCGTCGTCGTCGTTGTCATCGAGGTAAAGGATTGATCAACAGAGTCATCAACAATCTACCGTTTGAGTGGCACTTGCCTGGCTATCAGTACTGCGGCCCAGGAACAAAACTGGCCAAACGACTTGCCCGAGGTGATCCTGGTATCAATCCACTGGACGCAGCGTGCAAGGAGCACGATATTGCATACTCGCGAAATCGTGAAAACGTTGCAGCGAGGAACGCTGCAGATCAAATTCTGGGCACTAAAGCCTGGTAACATGTTTTTGCTAAAGAAGCTACCACACCGTGCACTCACTGATGCCGATCTGTTCAAGTACACTACAGCTCTAAAGATTCCACATTTTCGCGGTATCTTTATGCGCAACCAGTTACCAGTGAATGGTCCACAGCACATAGAGTCAGCTATTATCAATCTTGATGACGGTGATGGTCCTAGTACTCACTGGGTAACATATAAAAAGATTGGTAACAGTGTCCTCTACTTTGACAGTTTTGGTAATCTTCGTCCACCAACGGATCTCGTAGATTACTTTGGTGATGGTTGCTTCATACAGTAAAATCACGATAGGTATCAGGAGTATAACAGTGTTGAGTGTGGACACTTGTGTTTAAAATTTCTGTGTAGACAGCTCAGTACAAAAGACAAGTACTGTCTATATAAGAGTGTGTAAGCAATTGACAAGAGTCAGTATAGAGGAGAACATCATCATGGATGAATCATTTACTCTCACTGTAACAGGAAACTTTTCACTGCTACAAGCAGAGTATTTCCCACCAATAGAGCTCTCACCAAACAAGAATTATTCTCTTGGTCTGGTTGAACTACTCACATTTCACTCAATTCCTAATGTTGATGAAGGAAAGAATAAATTTTATATTGGTGATCAGGTGGTGACTATACCTCCTGGCAGCTATGAGATTGCAGACATCGAACAATATGTACAAATGTCTCTAACCGGAAGCTTCTTTGATGTAAAAGTATCAACTAGTAGAGATGAGTTTGAGAATTACATACAAAAGAATCTAAATGCTAAGGGTATTGTAATAAGTATCAAACTTAACAAAAATAGGTTGCGCAGTGAAATCAAGAGCAATTTTGAAGTGAACTTTCAATCAGACGACTCTATTGGACGGCTGCTGGGATTTAGATCACGTGTTCTTGAGGCTAACAAAACACACACTTCAGACCTACCAGTAGCCATTCTTAAAGTGAATGCTCTCAGAATTGAGTGTAATATCACGACAGGAGCATATATCAATGAACGCAAAGTGCACACAGTTCACGAGTTCTTCCCAACCGTTCCACCAGGATATCAGATCGTTGAAGTGCCTTCACACGTCATTTACCTTCCAGTCGCAGTGAGGACAATACAATAAAATCGAATTCAGATTCACATTGTCGATCAAGACGGAGAATTAGTCAACTTTCGTAGTGAAACTATAAGAATACGCCTCCACCTCAAATCATCATCATCATCCTAATGGGTATTGTGTATAATCGTAAAGAAGGAGGAGGAGTAGGAGGAGGTAAAGTCTATATAACTAAACCAACATACCAGGCAAAAGTCAGTTGTCAACCAACCTGCAAGAGACTAACACCTCAGAACGTGCTCTTCCTGAAACAACTTGGTCTCAAGATCAAACATCGTGGAAGCAGAAACTGAAGCAACCATTCAAGATATTTATCGTTTCTTTCTGTTGCAACAAAAAAAAATGGAAGAAATTTTGAAGATTCAAGAACCAGTGACATTTGATGAGTCCATTGCACACTATGAGACACATGCACATCAGCCTTATTGCTCATCAACATTCAACAACAGTGATGAGATTCGTATCGCTGTTCAGCATCAGGATTTGTGTATTCTTCCGAGCAAGAGTTCAGTACATGTGTTTGGAAGACTAACAAGGTTTGATGGAACTACACCTGTTACTCAACGGTATTGAAATTGATCGATTCAAAAATGTCGGTCTCACCACTACCATCAAAGATTACATCTCTCTCAACCCTGGAAAAAATTCTCTTATGGAGAATTTCTAACCATTGATAATGAGGTAATATCTAATACCAAAATCCTAATCATTGATAATGAGGTAATATCAAAAAAGCCCTACAGACATCCTCACGCTACAGCTGAGGAAGCAGACGCTCAAATTAAAAAACAATTAGATGCTGGGATAATTCAAAAATCGAATTCCCCATATAACTCCCCCATTCTGATCATTCCAAAAAAGATGGACGCATCCGGAGTCAGCAAATATAGAGTGGTGGTAGACTATAAATTATTAAATGAAAAAGTTATAGGAGACGCTTATCCCCTCCCTAACATAACTGATATATTGGACCATTTAGGAACAGCCCAGTACTTTTCTGTTTTTGATTTGGCCAGCGGGTTTCATCAAGTGGAAACTCACCCCGACGACAGAGCCAAATCTGCGTTTTCGACTGCTCGAGGACATTTTGAGTATCTAAGAATGCCTCTGGGAATCAAAAATGCCCCGCCTACTTTTAAACGAATGATGGACAACGTACTGACGGGAATGTATGGGACTGAAGCCTTTATTTATCTGGATGACATAATTATACATTCAGAAACGTTAGAAGGTCATGACGCAAAGGTAAAGCGATTGTTTGGTCGACTACGAATGGCCAATCTCAAACTTCAGCCAGACAAGTGCGATTTTCGTCGCACTGAAGTGGCCTATATAGGTCATATGGTAGGTCCAGATGGCGTCCGATCGAACCCCGCTAAAATAGAAGCTATCAGGAATTTTCCCACCCCCCACAAGGTGAGGAATGTTCGTCAGTTCTTGGGGTTATCTGGATATTATCGTAGGTTCATTAAAGATTATGCAATATTGGCCAAACCTTTGACTGACCTATTGAAAAAAGACATTCCATTCGAGTTGGGTACTCAACAAATTCGAAGTTTTAGAAAACTTTGCCAGTACCTTACTAGGAGCCCTATATTGCAGTATCCCGATTTTAACAAAACTTTGAAGTTGACAACAGACGCCTCAGATTACGCCTTGGGAGCAGTACTCTCACAAGAAAGAGATAAGGTGGACATGCCTGTGG
>CAJFCO010011492.1:0-12080 GCA_904066015.1 Synergus gifuensis
CGGATAGGACAAGCGTAAATAGATCTCGCATGTCATACGCGAGAGAAAGATCGGCGCGTAGATCTTTGACTATGCGAGATGAGAGAGATCAATTATTAGAGAGAGAACCACCCCAACGACAAAATACTTGCCAAGCCACAACTTGCCATCATGGTATGGTGAAAACACCATTCCAGATAATGTCGGACTGGCCGGCTAGATTTCGTAATAATAGAGTAGACAGTCCTGCCCATTTTCTGGAAGACATTGTCAGGTTTAAACGAGGTTACCAAGTAGACGATTGCGAAGTATTAGAAAATCTAGACGCGTTATTGAAAGAGGAAGCTAAAGACTGGTTCGTGGTAAATAAAAGATCATGGCGTAGCTTAGATGATTTCTTCGCAAGCTTTAAAAATGCGTACCTAGACGAAAGATTTATGGAAGAAACGCGTCAAAAGATTAAGGCTTGTAACCAAAGAGAAAATCAAGATATAGGTTCATATCTAACGGAGATAAGAAAATCGTTTGGAATGCTGAACCCTACAGAATCATTAGAGTGGGAATTGCGAAAAGCATATGAAAATATGCACTTGATTTATAAAACATATATAAGAAGGTATGATTTCCAATCTTTCGAAGAATTGCTACAGATAGGTAGAGAATGGGAAGCTGAGAGATTGAAATCAAGAGATAGAGGTCAGGTATTAGCCGTGACAGAGTTAAAAAATAAATCAAGTGAAAAATATTTTAATAAAGGACAGAGTAGTCAAAATCATTATTCGGAAAATAGAAACGCAATACAGCAACGCCAAACGAATAGACAGGGGTATATGAACCTAAAAGGAAGGTACCGTAACGAAGAAAGAAGATATAGGCGAAGCATACAAAGCCAAGAACCAAGGGTATAGATTAGCGAAATAGAATCGGGAAATAGTCGGAAACCCGGAATAAGAGCGATAGAACCAGTTAATAAACCGGACACACCCAAATTAGAAACGAAAAATGACCCAATAATATCATAACCCCCAGCGAGAAAACCTTGGTCGATGCGAAATCCTAGAGATTAGAAACAAATCTTTAGATGCTATGTGATGAATCTGGTCATATAGCAAGGGATTGCCGATATAGATATAAAAATTCGGGAAACTAGACTGGCGGGCGAAAGGTAATAAACAACCTGGAGCCAGAGCGCCCGAAAAACTAAACTCGGAAAATAACGGAAAAGGTGAAACAAGGTTTCACTTAATGATTAAATTCGAAGGAAAACTATTTAAATTGCCAGTAGATACAGGAGCGACGCACGCATATGTAGGAAAGGAACTTAAAGAGAAAATAGAGGAAACCGGAATTCTCATTTCAGAACCCGTCTCACGAACCCTCATAGTACTAAACGGGGAAGAAGAGGAAATTACGGGACAGGTTTCAATTCCGGTAGAAATACGTAATCTAAAGAAAAGACTTTTGGTTAGAATAGTTCCAGAATTAAAATCAGTAGGCATATTAGGTACAGATATGATTAAGGGCTGGGAATGACGGTCGATTACGACAAAGAAATCTGGTGGTTGCCAGATAAACCCTCAGTCAAATACAAAATGGAGTCTCAGCCGGCAACCCTCCCAAAGCCGATTAAAATCGACAATTTAAATCGAGAGTCAATCAATCCACAACATAAGCCGAAAATTAAATTCGGAAATAAAGTGAGTCTAAAGAGAGACAAAACAGCCGAGTTAGCGAGAGAAACAAGAACTGAACCGAATACGGGGAAAACAATAAGTCCCAAAATATCAATAGTAACAGAGAAAGCCCAAACTCTGAATCACACACCAAAGTTTCCCCAAATTCCAATCAGTGATCAGTTTGAATGCTTAAGTAAGCTAAGAGAGTCGGATAATGAAGTAGGGAAAAAATCGCGCGTAAGGCGAAAAGAAATACCAAAATTGATGGAGATAAAACTATCAGAAAATAAAATTAGAAATTGGATGGAAAACCTAAATAGGAATAGTTGGCAAGAGTTCAAGAATGGAGCCATACTTAAAAAAGAGACAGGAAAAGGGAAAAATAGGAAACATAGAAATAGAATAGGGAAAAACGACGAGAGAGCGTCCGGAATTTGTGAATCGAATGTGAACCAACAGCGAAAGTTGGAAGAATTATTGAAAAAGAAAATAAAACCCGAGGTTGGGAAAGAACATAAGGTAACGCATTTAGCGAAACATAAGATAGACGTGTAAGGGCACAAGCCAATTAGGCAAAGATTCTATCAGGTCAGCCCAGTAGTCAAACAAGCGATTTGCGAAGAAATCGATAAGATGCTGGAGCAAGGAATAATTGAACCCTCATGTTCAGAATGGTCGAACCCCATAGTTATGATTACACGACCAAATGGAAAATATAGGTTTTGTCTGGACATTCGGAAAGTCAATGCATTGACGAAGAAAGACGGTTACCCGATACCCTTGATGGATGAGATGAAAGATGCACTCAAAGCTGCAAAGTATATATCGAAAGTAGATCTTAAATTAGCATATCTGCAAATACCTTTAGAGGAAGAGTCCAAGCCTCTAACCCCGTTCATGGTTCCTGGAAAGGGGATGTATCAATTTAGGCGGATGCCTTTTGGGCTGACAAACGATCCCGCAACTTTCCAGAGACTAATGGACAAAATCATAACACCAGAGTTAAAACCACAAGTGTTTTGCTACTTAGATGATATAGTAATCGCGACAGATAGCTTTGATGAGCATTTAAAATACTTAGGGATAGTATTAGATAGGGCAAACAAAGCAGGTTTAAGCATCAATCCAGAAAAGTGTGAATTTGGTTGCTCAGAGGTAAAATATTTGGGTTTGAAGCTAAATAAAAACGGTATTCAAATAGATGAACAGAAAATTAAACGAATTCTGGAATACCCGGCACCGAAAAACGTTAAACAATTGCAAATGTTAATTGGAATGGCGAGTTGGTATCGTAAATTCATACCACGATTCGCAGAAATAGTAGAACCGTTCAATAGGTTACTAAGGAAGGGTAGAGCCTGGGAGTGGGGAAAAGATCAGGAAGAAGCTTTAGAAAAGATTAAAAAGGCGTTAACGTCAGATCCGATCTTAGTACACCCAGACTTTACGGTACCATTTCAATTGGAAACGGATGCGAGTACTACGGGGCTAGGAGCAGTTTTAACACAGGTTAGGAACGGGAAAAATCATGTAGTCCCTTATGCGAGCAGGGGCTTAAACGGGGCTGAAACAAGGTATTCGGCAACAGAGTTAGAGTGCTTAGCAGTAATTTAGGCGATAAGGAAATTTAGACCTTATTTAGAAGGCTTTCATTTCAGGGTATTGACTGATCACCAAGCCTTGAAATGGCTTCATAACATGAAGAACCCAACAGGTCGAGTAGCCAGATGGGCTCTAGAACTGTTGGAGTACGATTACGAAGTAGTTTATCGGAAAGGTAGTTCGAATCACGTGCCGGATGCACTATCTAGAAAAAACGAAGTAGAAAAGGCAATAGCCAGCGCGTTAGCGACATGCATTGAAAAGACAATCGAAAACCTAAAAGAAGAAACCGACGATTGGTATAAAACCAAAGTTAGGCAGGTGTTAAAACATCCCAAGGAGAATGAGAATTGGAGAATAAAAGATTTTCAACTATATTTTTATAGACCAGACCCACTTAAATCGAAACTGTTACCAGATTCCAATCCGTGGAAACTGGTGATTCCCAAAAGGTTACGTAAACAGGTTTTGATAGAAAATCACGACAAGGTGCAGGCAGGCCACCTAGGGGCCGAGAAAACGTACGCGAGAATATCGGAAAACTATTTCTGGCCAGGAAGTTATTCCGAAGTATTAAACTACGTTAAAAATTGCAAAATTTGTCAAAGAATCAAACCGGGAAATAAACCGAGAATAGGGCTTATGGGTAAACAAATCATAGAGGAACCGTGGACAATGGTGACAGCGGACATAATGGGACCGTTATCATTGTCAAGAAAGCGTAGAAACCAGTATATTCTAGTAATAGTGGATAATTTTTCCAAATGGGTAGAGATAATTCCTATTAAGAAAGCGAATGGGAAAGAAATAGAAAAAGAATTCTGTAACAAAATAATATCACATTGGGGAACCTCTAGAATATTGTTAACAGATAATGGGACAGAGTTTGTTAACAAAACAATTAGAAAATTAGCGGAAAAATTCGGATTAGACATGTAACCATACCAAGATATTACCCCCAAGCGAACCCAACGGAAAGATATAATAGAACGATCAAACAATTGATCAAGGCGTATTTAGATGACGATCATGCGTCACGGGACGAGTATTTAGTCGATATCAAATACGCGATGAACTCGAGTAAGAATGAATCAACGGGATTTACGCCAGCATTTATAAACTTAGGCAGAGAATTGCACCCTCAGCAATCTTTAAAAGCGGAAATAGAAAATACTGAGGAAATAGAGTTTCAAGAAGTAGATAAATGGACCGATAGGTGGCGAAGTTTCCAAATTTTGAAAGAGGAAATTCAAAAGAACTTAGATGACGCGAACCAGAGACAAGTCGGATACTATAACCTTCGAAGGAGACCGCAAGATATTAAAATCGGGGATAGAGTCCTTAAAAAAGTGAATAAATTATCCAATAAAGCAGAAAGTAAAGCGGGTAAATTGTTTGATAAGTACGAAGGAATATTTATAGTTAAAAGGAAATTGTCTCCAACCATGTACGAATTGAAAGATTTAATGGGAAAGAGTATCGGAAATTGGAATGTTAATGATTTTAAATTGGAAAAAAGTACAGACAATGCTCAAGTAGAGAAAGAACCGGTAGAAAAGAAAGTAAAGTCAAATAGGAAAAGAGGTAGTAAAAATTAAAGTTAATAGAAAAGAGAGAGAGCAAAAAGTAAGTTAAAGGTATAAACTCCAACTCTGACAGACTCCAATTTAAAAACTATCACACAAAACTCTAATGCGAAACTCTAACTCTAAAACAGAAAAATACTAGACTCCAAAACACTCCAAACGAAACGAGGATAACTTGTTCATTGCAGATGGATAACACACACTGCAAATTAGGCCAGGAGGTGCGTTCAGGAGTTACACTCCTGGAGCACCTAGACCACTGCAGAGCCCTGCAGTGGCTAAACTTAAGAAGAGCCCGGGTGCCCCAGGAGGATATCCCGTATCTCTCGCACCGAGACGTGCGCAACCTCTTCGCAGGGGAGATCGCCCACAAACTTTCCGAGATTCAGCGGAAAAAACAGGAAGAGTGGGGCGCAACCCCGGAAGAGGTTGCAGCGTTGTGCCGGGAGTCGGATGAGGAGAAGGCAGCGCAGGAGGCCAGGGAGCTAGAACGTATTTGGAGATTGGAGAAGGAAAGGCGTAGAAGGGAGGTAGAAGAGGGAATCGAGAAGAAGAAATTGGTGAAGGAAAGAAAGGAGGAAAGGGAAAGGGAGGAAAGAGAAAGGGAATTTAAGAAAAAAAAGGGAGTTATGGGAGAAAAAAAATAATTAATTAAGGGAAAAGAGATAAATTGTGAAGAGGAAATAAAAGAAAAAAAACGAACAAAAAGAAATCGACTCATAATTACTCTGACTCCCGACCCAGTTATTTTTTACTTTTGTTACAGAATTGGAAGACAGAAAGATCCAAGGTTGGAAAGGAAAGAGAAATCGCCAAACCTGAAAGAGGATAAAAAGGACTAAGGATGAAGCCTAAAGGAAAAGAGGAGATAACGGAACCAACAGTTAGATTAGGGGCAAAAAATTGCCAATTTTGTAAGAAGTTAATACCGAAGGAGTTATACATTTTCCACGATAGTTTTTGTAATAATAGGCCATATAGATATAGACAGAATTTAATGTGTCCAAGCTATGATAGGAGTAGTTATGTAAAAGAGAATTGGGAAAGAATTAACTTAGATTATCAAAAGTTAATTAAAATAGAAATTAAACCTAGTAGAGAGAGTAGATGGAATGTGAGAAGCCCAGTAAATAAGGGAAATAATTCAGATTTTGAAATGGAATTGGAATTACTGGAGAAAGTTTCGGTCATGGACCCAAACTCCCACATGGGAGGGGGGGTGTAACATGGCTGTTACGTTGGTTGCCTACGTGCAGGCGAAGGGATGGGGGCACGCCGACGAGCAGCGGTGCTGCGAGTCGTCGGTCGGCAACCCCGCGCTCTTGCAAATTAGACAGCTGACAGTCAAGACGTTTAGACTCTCTCTCTGACCTCTAGTGAGCCTCGTTGGCTACAATAGTTTTTTGGGTTGTGCTGCTAGCTAATTGTTATTCGTTCTTCCGGCTTTGAAAACTTTTTTGTACCGTAAGTAGAATATAGTTTTGTTAATATTTACTTGGTTGTTCTTTATTTCTCACTCCCAACTGGTAATCTCCCAAATTTCCCTTCCCACTTAGTAATAATCATCCCAGATTATACGTATCCTAACATTATCCTTAACATTTGTCACTAGATTTGTTACGTATCAGCCCTATGAAAATATACATTTTAAAATTTGTATAAAATTTATTATTCTATTATATATATTAATATTATAATATTTTTATTTAACATTAGTAAGATTGCTTCTTTAAATTTCGCAAGTGATCTGAATAAATAAAATAAGTATATAAAGAATATTTTCTGAGGTCACTGGTATCGGTAATCCGAGCTGCTAACGCGATGCCTCGGCGATAAAAATCTAAGCAAGCCTCGAAGCCTGAATTAAATTTCGCAATATAAAATTAGCGAAAATTCATAATTAAGGATTATGAATATAAATTATTAGAAATAATAAATTAATAATAAGGAATGAATGAAACAGAAAGAAGCATGCGTCTACAGCATCAACTAAAAGAGACGGACACACACATCAAGCATGCCATTTAAACAAGTAGTGATTGCTCTGAGGTGCGTTATCGGACACCCCGCCTCTCTCACACGACCTTCCTATATCAAATTCATCCTTCCGCATTTCTCTCTTCGAAATTATATTAAAGCAGTAACAAGCTGATAAATTAAATTCTATTTAATAGACACTCAAATAAAATTGAGTTGAAAAATAGAATTGGGAAATCGTTTTAAATAAGCGAATACCAATGGAGCGTTGCAAAATGTTCAATATTAAAAGTTCATTAACTTCTCATTCTATTGCACAGCGAAAAGAATCAATTTCAAATACAAATTCAGCAATCTACCGATCATGGGTTTCTTGCCCCCGATCAATGGCAAATCATACTGACGAGCTTCCATTTCGAGTTCGGAAGTCTCTTTTCTTATTAAAAATTATTAAACACCAAAAAGACAGTGCCCGTCTCTTAGTTTTCTTTTCGTAACCGCGCTCTCCTGTCGGGTGGCCCGGAAGTATTGGCGAAAAGGGAAGCTAGACGTCGAGCTTCTACGACAATCCGAAAAAACCATAAGTGCCGGAAAAGTTATCCCGAGGGAACCTGAAAATCGAGTCGAATCGAACGAGGGACGTTAAACCTCCAAATTCTACTCAACTTTGAGGACAAAAGACTCCAGTTTTTAAAATTATTCGGCAAGATAAAGTCCCATCAACTGGATTCCTTTGGTATCCTAGGTAGCTGGATACGGCATTCGAGAAAGTGCGTCCCGGAATAAAGTGAGTTAATTTATTAGTGCAGGAATTTTCTTGTGAAGATATGTCACTGGAGGACTGATAGTTAACTTCTAGCTTGAGTAAATATTGACTATAGTAATTCCTAGAAGTTAACTGACTTCTACACCCTTATCGATGAGCCAAAATATTAAGATAGAAGTATATTAGTGCGGGAATTTGTTGCGAAGATATGTCACTGGAGGACTGATAAGTAATTTCTAGTTTGAGTGAACATCGTCAACAGTGGTTCCTAGGAATTAATTAATTTCTACATCGAGAACGGTGAGCTCAAATAAATAAAAACAAAAACATTTTAAGTCACACTGGATAGATCTTCACACTCGAATCTCAAAACGAGTGGGAATTTCAAACTCCAGAAAATAGGACTCATTATTTATATTAAAATGCATAAGAAGGAGTGTTGAGATTTAATTGCTCTCACTTGTTTCGGTTAAAAGCCATTTGTGTCATTTTAGTGTAAATAATGAACAATTTAGTGAAGCGTGGGAGAACGTGACGAGTGAATGTGTATTCAATTGTCAATGGACTAGAGTTGCCTATAAAAAGGCAACGAACAAATAAATAAATAACGCCCACTGGGGAAGAAACGGACCAGCTTGTGTAACTCCGCTTCATCCCTGATGGTAGATAGTAAGCTAACATAGGAACGGGTAAGATGTATCATTATGTATCGCTCCTCAACGTTATAATTTATATTTAAACCTTTCCGAATTTTCTTAATTACCTGTATAAAAAAAAGAGATTTGTGAATTGAATTCAAAAGGGGGTTTCAAAATATAATTCTTGTTGACTTTATTATACACCAGGCTTGTTTATTTGTCTCTCATTAGATGACAGATTTTCATCCTCGGACGAGGACAGGTGATTGCTTATCCTCGGGTGGAGAAAGGAGAATCAGTAACGAAACTGGCTGCTGAGTATAACGTCACCCATCCAATTATTTGTCGCAAAAGAAAAGAACTGTAAGAATATGGTTCAATAATAACTGATAAGGAAGGTTCACTCAAGAAGAAACGAATGAACAACATGGAAAACCAGCCTCTCGATGCTGCATTATTCAAATGGTTTCATCAGAAACGTTTACTAGGAGAGCCGGTGTCAGGCCCAATCCTGCAAATGAAAGCGATTCAAATCAATCTCATGCTCAAAGGTCCTGAGAATTTTCAAGCCAGCAACGGTTGGCTGTGGAGGTAAGAATTATTTTAATAGCTGTTCCATGGATATAGATAATTTTTGTGCAATTTCAATTAACTAGCAATTATTGACAAATTTTCTTATCGATATGTTATACTCTAAAGCTTCATTTGATGCCACACGTATAGTGAAATGAAGACTGCAGAACTTATTCGCGATCTGAAAATTCAAGTTCTGTAGTTTCGCTGTGAAAACATTATAGAGACGCAGTAGCTAAATGTTATGTTTAACTCTAGCGATGAGAGATTTGTCAATGAAAATTTTCAATTTCTTTGTCCAAAACACAGCGAAAGCTTTGAATAATGAAATTCCTTACAAGATAGTTTGAAATAGTTATTTCATTATCTCTCTGACAAATCTTTTGCGTATTGTATGCATGAAAAAAAAATTAAAACAAACTTGAAGCCTGGTTTATAAAAAACAATCTGCGTTTAACTTTCCACTAGAAATAGTGTTACTTGAATGATATCTTATAGCTTCTCTTTGATCAATATAGGTTGCTTAGATTGAATAACAATAAAAAAAAACTATTATATGTATTGTATCTGCTCTATTTCGGCTTTGAATTATGATTATTTTTGTACTGATGAGATTCAAGAAAACCGTGAAAAATTCAACTTTGATATTTTGCATTACAGATTTAAAGAGCGACATGGGATTCGTCAATTAAGTATTCGAGGAGAAAGCCTCTCAAGTGATGTAGAAGCTGGCCCACAATTTCTTCGTCGTTTTACTGCGGAAATGAAAGAAAAAGGATACGATCCCGAAAATATTTATAACCCCGATGAGAGTGGCTTGCAGTGGAAGTCACTGCCTACCAAAACACTTGCAAGTCAGTCTGAGCAGACTGCACGAGGTCGGAAAGTGATGAAGGATCGCATCACTATCATGCTCTGCGCTAATGCAACGGGAACCCATAAATTGAAAATCCTAGTCATAGGGAAATCCAAGAACCCCCGCTGCTTCAAACATGTGACTACTTTACCCGTAATTTACAAAAATCAAAAAAGTAGTTGGATGGATCGGGAGTTGTTTGAAGAATGGTTTATCGAGTGCTTTGTACCGAAAGTTCAAGAGGAGCAGCGACGTACGGGCAGAAGCGGAAAAGTTGTTTTGCTGGTTGACAACTCGCCTTCGCACAAGCTATCACCAGAGTGCATTGCTGCTTATCCTGATTTCGTCGTTGATTTCTTTCCCCCAAATGTCACAGCGATAATGCATCAAAACGAATGCACAGGAAAAATGTTCTCAGCGAACTTCTTCTTGGAGATAGTGAAGAAAGCGTAACGCAGTTACTGAAAAGATTTACTTTGAAAGATTGTTGTTACATGGTATCAGATGCATGGGATACCGTGACAGCAGAAAATATCCGAAAAGCATGGAAGCCGTTGAATATAGGCACTTCGAACGCGCAAGTCTCAAAGCCTACTGAGGACGCTATGAATGTTTCGGAAACGTTGCGAATACTTCATTGTATACCCGGTTGTGGTGGATGCGACGAAGATGATACCGCGGCATGGCTGAATAATGATCGAAATGACCCGGGCTGGCAAATTTTATCCGACGAGGAGATTGTAGCTCTTAGAGCACTCGAAGTTTGTTACATAGTTTTTATTATCTTCAGGAATTCGGTCGTTCTGCGAATTAGGGAATTTGGAAACAAAGTTTAATGAAATCGCGTTGTTTTCTTTGAATTTACAGTTGTATCCGCCCGACGTGTGTATAAATAATTGGTATAACCATTTTCTAATATCGTGCACGTTTTTTGAAATTATATTCCAGACTCCAGGTTGCCAACGAGAACTGAATCGTACTACAGCTGATGTCTCAGATACTGCAGATGAGGACGAAGAAACTCTATTGGAAAAGCCAACAGCGGAAGATGCTCTTGCTTCAGTTAAAATCATTTCAAGGTGGTTGGAATCAGAGAAAAATTGTAATCCTAAGAGTTTGCAAGAGCTAAGAAAAATTCGCGCTGTGATTAGAGACGCGTTGCAGAACGATAAAAAAATGAGCCTTAAAAACTCTTGAAACCGTAAAAAAAACTCCGCTGCATCAAAGCTTTATTTACATTAAGAAAAAGAAAACTTATGTGTATAAAGAGTATTATTTTTAACGAAATAGTTGCTTTTAATACGCGTTGTGCATATAAAATGTTATCATTTTATAATAAATTTTATTGACAAAATAAAATATTTTTTAATATGAAAAATTTGACAACATTGAAGCGCAAATGAAATATCTCCCAATGTCCCAAAACACGTTTTAAAAAAATTACGGTCACCCCTCTTAAGCGCCCTTCTGAAGTGTATGTGCGATGGCCCTGATTAATCCCCCTCCAACCAACCTACTGCGTCCTGACGCTCCGCCCTCTTACACTATGAGAGTGTACCATATGAGAGGTTCCACTGTATATTAAATACATTAGAGGGAGGGGTGAGAGAGGGTGGTAGAATAGGATAGGATACGACAGGATATGATAGGATAAAATAGGATAGGATATGATAGAATACCATAGGATAAAATAGGCAGGATACAATAGAATACGATAGGATAGGATAGGATAAAATACGAAATTATACGATAGGATACAATATGATACAATAGCATAGTATACGATAGGATACAATAGGGTATGATACGATAAAATACGATAGTATACGATAGGATACAATAGGACAAAATACGACAGGATACGATATGATGTGATTGGATACGATACGATAGGATACAATAGGATAAAATACAACAGGATACGATAGGATACAGTAAAATATGATAGGATAGGATACGATAGGATATGATAGGATACAATAGAATAGGATACGATAGGATAAGAGAGAGTGGTAGGAGGGAGAGAGAACCTCCTGTTTATTTATTTAGGTATTTTTACTTTCTGAACTATTTTACTTTGTTACGTACCAACCCTCTGAAAAAGATTCTTTTTTTAATATATAAATCATTATTTCTTTAAAATTTCACTTGCGAGATTACATCGATAAATTTCGCAAGTGAAGACCTCAATATATAAATTAAATACGTTAAGAATATTTTACTGAGGCCACTGGTAGCAGTAACCCGAGCTGTCAACGCAACACCTCGGTGATGAAACATTAAGCAAGCCTCGAAGTATGAACTGGATTTACGAAATAATTAGTCAGATAGGATCTATTCTTTAAACTTTATAATTTGGTGTAATAGTTTGGAATGAAAGAACGGAATGAATGAAAAGAATTATATCTCAATGCTCGCCATCTTCGC
>CAJFCO010011507.1:0-11443 GCA_904066015.1 Synergus gifuensis
TTGGTGGCTAGTTGAGAAGCTCTAATCGTGGACAAAACGCGAGTCACCATCACCACCGCAGATTCTGGACCTGTTTATACGACCGTGGCCAGAGCAGAATGGAGAACTGAACCTATTACCTAATGTTCTGTCCTTTTCTATCATATGGCCCTATCTCTTTTGCGGTCACGTGACAAGAAAGATGGAGCAATACGATAGAAAAGGATAGAACCATCATTAGGTTTAGGAAATAGGCTTAGTTCTCCATTGTGCTCTAGCCCTTATGTTCTATTGTCTTCTCGAAATCTGCAATGTCTGCAATGTGCTTTTCTAAACGTCAGATTCCACTTACTCACAATTTCAAATTGGATTACTGAATTTGATAGAAGACACCAGGCCTTTGTATCCGATTTCAGTTTAGAAAAAAAATTGTATAATCAACGTAAGTAAATTTGAAAAATTATGCTATAAAATTAATTAATTATTTTTGAATTCTCTTAAATTCTTCCAACAATTTTTGAAACATTTTTTGATCATATATTTTGAAACTCTTTGAAATTGTATAGAACCTCTAGAAAGTCTTTATAATAATACTTAATAATAATAATATAATATAATATAATAATAATTTATAATAATACTTTAAAATAAAACTTTTAAGGGCGTTGGACCGGAGTGTTAAGATCAAAATTTCATTCTCCATTTTACTCATCGAAAATTATAAATATTTTTTCGCTCTGTAGCGATAATCTATTTTCAAGTATAAGACTGCGTACAGAGCGAAAAAATTTTTAATTTCGATACTTTTTGCATGAAACGAAGAATTGAAAATCTAACTTCAAAATTGAATACTTTCAATTTTTTTTTTTAATATTTGAATTAGATATTTTCTCGCTCTGTACGCATAATTATAGTTAAGAATTGATTAATTCTACAGAAGGGAAAAATTCCTTTAATATTTGTGGAGTAAAATGAAGAAATCGAATTTTTAGATTGGAACTTGGTTCCAACACCCTTAATACACTCGACTTCCGCAATATTCACCAAATTCGTGACTATGCTGTATCGCCTAAATATGTTGTATAATTTAAAACTAACGAGGAGTAAGCAAATTTTCAAATATTCTTCTATTGTAGGAATATTGTGGAAAAGCCTTAGAAACAACCACAAAATGTCACTTTTTCTGGATGGCTATAAGTATAAAAAGGACCCAAGATCAACCTATATATACAGGTTATACATTTAAGAAAATATCAACAGAATTAAGGACATGCTCTATGGTGACGACGTAACCAATTTTTGTGCGCTCACCATGTCCAAACGGAATTATATATCGCTCACAAAATTTGGAATACAGGAAATGAGACATTAAATAGCGTTTGTATATTTAGATGTAGTCAAAATTTTGAAAAAAAAATCAAGTGGGTAAAGTAGGGATCCGATTTTTTTCAAAATTATGGCTCCAACTAAATATACAAACGTAATTTAATATCTCATTTCATATATTCAAAATTTTGAGAGCGATATATGATTCTGTTTGGACATGGTGAGCGCCAAAAAAAATTTTTTACAACCAAGCACAGAGTATGCCCATAACACTTTATTTAAATAGCATGATTTTTAATTGTACTTTTCGATTTAAACTAAATACTATTGATATTTTTCAAAAATTTAATATCTTATCACCAAACAAGGTGGTTATATCAACTTTTGTGCTCATTCAATGAGCACTTTGCTTCCCTGGCGAAAGTTTCGGATAGGATTCCAATCCGAGCCAATCTGAAATCATCCGGGCCAATGAGAAATCTCTATCCGAGCGAATCCGAATGAAACCGAACCATTCCGAAGAAACTTTTCAATCCGAATGAATCCGAATTTTTAATCCGAATGAATCAGTAGCTTCAATCCACATGAATCCGAGTCATTCCGAAGAAATTTTTCAATCCGAATGAATTCGAAGTATCAATCAGAATGCATCAGAGCTATTCCAAAGAAATTTTTTAATCCGAATGAATCCGAAGCTTCAATCCGAATGAATCCGAACCATTCCGAAGTAATTTTTCAATTCGAACGAATCCGAACCATTCCGAAGAAACTTTTCAATCCGAATGAATCGGAGCCATTCCGAAGAAATTTTTCAATCCGAATGAATCCTAAGTTTTAATCCGAATGAATCCGAACCATTCCGACGAAAATTTCCAATCAAAATTTTCAATCCGAATGAATCCGAACCATTCCGAAGAAACTTTTCCACCATAATTTTCAATGCGAATGAATCCGGACCATTTCGAAGAAACTTTTCACTCCGAATGAATCCAAACCATTCCGGAGAAACTTTTCAACCCGAATGAATCAGAATTTTCTATCCGAATGAATCCGAGCCATTCCGAAGAAATTTTTCAATCCGAATGAATCCGAAGTTTCAATCCCAATGAATCCAATGCTTCAATCCGAATGAATACGAAGTTTCCATCCGAATAAATCCTAGCTATTCGGAAGAAATTTTTCAATTAGAATGAATCCGAGCCATTCCGAAGAAATTTTTAAGTTCGAATGAGTTCGAGCCTTTCCGAAGAAATTTTTCAATTCGAATGAATTCGAACCACTCCGAAGTCATTTTTCAATTCGAATGAATCCGAATTTTCAATCCGAATGAATCCGAACCATTCCGAAGAAACTTTTCAATCCGAATGAATCCGAAGTTTCAATCCGAATGAATACGAACAACCACGAAGTAATTTTTCAATCCGAATGAATCCGAACCACCCCGAAGTAATTCTTCAATCCGAATGAATTCGAAGTTTCAATCCGAATAAATCCGAGCTATTCCGAAGAAATTTTTCAATTAGAATGAATCCGAGCCATTCCGAAGAAATTTTTAAGTTCGAATGAGTTCGAGCCTTTCCGAAGAAATTTTTCAATTCGAATGAATCCGAAGCTTCAACCCGAATGAATTCAACCAATTCCGAAGAAATTTTTCAATCTGAATAAATCTGAAGCTTCAATCCGAATGAATCTGAAGTTTCTATCCGAATGAATACGAATCATTCCGAAGTAAGTTTTCAATCCGTTTATATTTAAATTGCATTGCATGTAGGCAAGAAACCAGTCGTCACTTTTTCGCAATTAATTTATTAAGTAAAGGAGTACTTTATAAACCTTATGAATAAAAATTTTTTAATTGCAATAAAATGTCTGGACCGAACTTGCGGATCGAAATTTTTCAGTAGGATTTCAGATTCATTCGGATAGGAATCTTCCTTCAAACTTCGGATTGGCTCGGATTTATTCGGATAGTATTTATCATTTAAACTTCGGATTGGCTCGGATTCATTCGGATAGGAAATTTTCTATCCGAAGCCTTCGCCAGGGAATTCTTTATAGAGGAAAAATTAATTAATCAAGTATTGTAATATTAGGTCATCTAATTCGTGTCAGCACAAGAAACTTTCATTTTTCTTACATCAACTTTAAAATGTGATCATTTGAAATGTTACACTTGAAATAGTAGAGGAGAGTACCTGAATATGAGATATTCTCATCATATGAGATAGCGGGGTTTTATCTAATCTAAGAGACACAATTTGTTCGTTCTATCTCTAACTTGTAGGCCTTGAAGATAAAGTAATTTTATGGTAAATTCATTGTTTTATTGTGCTTCAAAAGATTCTGAGCGAACTTTTTGTAAAACCATTGCTGGTTGAGTTCTTGGAAGGTAAATCTTTAAAGCCTATTTATTATGCATTAAATAAGTATTCAGCAGTAAAGTCTGCCTGGGGGGATAGGGATTGAATAACTAAGTAGGAAAATATCCATAGTGTTTAAGTTTTTCATTGTAGAGGTTAGGCATAGTAAGTTTGTAGTTGCACAGTGTGGTTTTCATAATATGAGATACATCCATAAGAAAGAGACCAGCGTCAGCGCTGTTAGACTTTAGAGGTTAAGTACTTTCATAAAAAAGGAAAAATACTAATTTTAATTGCAGCAAAGGTTTCCTGCAAGTGTTTTTACGTGTATTTAGGTAGGTGGAGGTGGCGGAATAGAGGGGATTTTTAAATTCGTACTATGGAATGGATGAAAATAGACATTTATAAATGCTCCAAAGTTACAGAAAGGATTTTTTAATTTGATTTGTTTTTCTTTAGAATTTGAAAACATGGAGAAATGTATATATAAATGTAAATTGTACTTCGGAAACATATAATAAAGTTTTTCATTAAAAATAATACTTTATTTTACATTTTATTAGCGATTTCCTGGGGTATCTCATATTATTGGAATAGTTTGACGAGTTTGGAAAAAGCACTTTTTTACATTTTATGAATTTTCAGGGGAAAAAACAATTAATAAAATTTTTCATTTCAAAATCTTATGGTAAAGTAAATTCCCTTTAAAATGATCTATATTACTTTTAAATTCAGTTCATAGAATTCCGGCAATCACACCAAACAGAGTTGGTATCTCATATTAGGGTACTCTCCTCTATATTACGTGACAAGGAGCGAAAAGCGACGATTTCATGAGTGAAATTGTCGCCTCTCTCCATGTCACGTATACTATTTTTGATAACATCAATTGAAAATTCGAATTTGGATGCCTTTTGTTCAGTTGTTTTTTACTTTCAATACAGTTGAATCTACTACTTTCGCCCCGCTATGAAAGCATCAAAAGTCCAATTTTCAATTTTGATGTTATGAAAAATCAATTTTTCAAAATTACAAGTAATCACTCGTGTGGTAAAATTTCGTGGCGCTATAATGGTTCTGTCTAGTCTGTCTTGAATCTATACTGGCCAGTGACATACTATCTGTCCAGTGACTAGACTGGGATGTAATTCTTGGATTGTCTAGCCACTGGTCAGATGATCTTTTTTGTTGAAAAATAATTAATAATTAAATAAAATAATTAGTTTTCATTCGACGCAGCTGTATGTTACAGTTTTTACAGTTATTTAAAAATATACAAAAATTTCTCATAAAAAATAAAAATATCAGTTTCCGTAAATCTCGGCCATGATTTGCACGACTTGCCCAAACCGTAAAATCGATTATATCAATTGCGAATATTGAAATAGCAATTATTGTTACATAATTTCTTTCAGTGTAAAATCAAAAAATTACCTGATTTTGATTTAGTCCATATAGTTATACTGTCACAAGCCTAGCAGAAATCTGTACTGTTTAAATATATTCAAGTTTGTTACGAACGTCTCTATATAGTGTCAGGATTAGGGTTAGATAGTAGAAAGCGACAAGTTAAATATGTAAAAAAAACTAAACAGTGCAAGGCTAATATTTCGTTCAATAGTCACGCGTGATGAAAATTGTACTAGCGCTCTAGCATAATTCAAGACTGCAACGAAATTTCTCCACACGGACCATAACTTTCTTATCTCCTTCTCTTTATATAAATTTTTAATTTCCATTATTTGAGAACTTATAGTCGAAAAATAAATTTTACAAAAATTATAGATGTAAGTACATAAAGCTTGTAAAATTATTTATTTCGTTAAAAACTTGTGATAGTGTTACGAACGTAACTTCATTTTTTTAAAAAAATGAAAATCCTCAATTTATTGCTAACACCTATAGTAGAGACCGACTAGAATTTTGCTAAGCTTGCAATTTCCCACAGCAATAAATTGAAGCCAAAAGTGGACTAATTCGAATGAACGAATTTACATTAATTTTAAGGATTAATTATATACGTACATATATGTATGTATATTCGTATATTTAATATATTTAGAATTATATTGAAAGAATGCATTATAAGAATGAGCAAGAAGGTAGGAAATAGAAGGCGAATGAGAAAGACTAAAAACATAGCAAACACTCGCACACATTCATGAGGTATGCACAGATAAATGATACTCGCGCTAGCAGTTCACCCACACGGAAAGAATATTGGCACAGTAGACGCACCACCTATAGTGCAGCAGTTGTACTATAGGCACGGTACGACTGCTCTCCTGATTTTGGGACAGGAGACGCACCAAAGTAAGGGATAAGCGTTGCACCTTACGTATGGGCCTGCTCCTGTGCTGAAAGCGAGTCAGCAGACGTATCAGTATATCGTAAAATTATATTTTTTCGTTAAAGGTGGGGAATTATGAAATATATGAAAAATTAAATCTATAATGATTCTAAATAAATAAACAAATAAATAAATAAATAAAAATATATATATTTTCCCAATACTTCGGAAAAATTGTCAATGAACAAAATAGAAATATTTGTCTATGAGTCATTTTAAACAAATTAAACTAAAGAAAATTCCATCAACAATGAGTTTTTACTTAACACTTATGAGGTTATGTACTTCAAGGAATAGTTTTATGCTTCAAGAATTTACAAATTACTCACTGAAGACACTTATAAACTTTAGAATTAATATAAAAAATCATATACTTACATTAAAAACTTCTTAATAAGTCACAATATTCAGCACATAATTTTTTAAACACAATCACAATACATGCAATCTCTGCAATCGAGCATGGGTGCGTCTAGCGTTTCAAAAACGTGGATGACAGTTGACCCAAATAGTTGGTATAGCGCTTGCGCGGCAGTAGAACGTCTGCTATCCTAAAATGGGACAGGAGAAGCCCCAAACGAGTGGATAAGATTCGTCCTAGCGTTTGGCACTGCTCGTGTCTTAGTTGGTGCGTCTACTGTACCAATATTCTTTCCGTGCACCCCAAGCTATCGCGTGCACTAAAACATAGCCGCGCATCTGTGTACTCGTGGGTGCATCTCCGATCTCTCCCGTTCACGCCATTCTCGCTATTCTTTATGCAACTCATCCTACCCTTATAAGCGCCCACCCCTATTTTGGTCAAAATTTCGACTCTAAATAACTCTTAAACTACTGATCCGATTTTCATGAGATTTGAACAGCGCTCAAATGAATGAATTCCACCCCCGATCACAAGGTTATACGTAATAATTTCCAATATTTCGGAATGAAAGGTAGAACCTGCAATTAACTTGGAATTAAAATAATTTCCAAGACAATAAAATTGCAAATGCATCAGGTTCAACACCTTAGTGGAATTCATCATTTCGCAAACCAATATTCAGTTTCGCGCTGATCATAAGTCAAAGAACTTTCATGCACATGCATTATTGCAATCAAAGCGGATTCCAAAGAAGTCAAAAGAGTTCATAATCCTCTCGCAAAATCATGCCATATCAACCGACCAATTAGAAACTTCCACCTGACGAAATTTCCCACCTAATCGGTCGGCGATGCATCTACAAAATACATGGATTCGAAATCTTTGATCGCAGTTTCAGTCGCCAGTCAATTAGTTCGTCGTCCTTGTAACGTCAAGAAGTCTTCGTTTCTAAACTCGCCCGTCTGGTCGGTAGTTCGGTTGATCGTGTTTAACGTCACTTAAGGTATTGCTACAGATAAATTAATCTTTCCAATAATTTGGAAAGGAGTAGCATGTAACGTCCAAGCGTGGGGAGCACAGGGGCCGAATGATTAAGGACGTAAAATCCTCTAATCCTTCATCCGGCGAAGTGATTAACGTGATTTTAAGTGTTTAGATGCGTCGCGTAAACCCTTATGGTTGTAATCCCTATTTTAAACGGACCGTGTAAAATTCCTAACTAGGGAGCGCGATCGCTAACGCGAGGATCATCCTATGGCTCGATCCTTCCTTCAAATCACGACCCTTGAATTTTGATTCAAGGAACAAATGCTAAATTTACAAGTGAAGATCCATGCTCGAATCTCAAAACGAGCAAGAATCTTTATTTGATTTGGTGATTTGTACTTCCGTGGCAAAGTAGTGGGAAGAAGTGTTGGGTTTAAAACCACCCTCACTTATTCTGATTAATACACCACTATCTTTTCAACGTAAATGCAAATTAATTTCGAGACATGGGAGTGGAGAACCAATTTGTGCATCATCTTTAAGTGCGTGTGTGAATTGTGTCTCCTTTTTAAAGACTAGAGTTGCCTACTTAATGGCAACGTGCAAATTTATTTAAATTGGCCCAGTTGAAAGGACATCGACTTAGACATAAATCCTCTATTTCCTTCCAACTGGTAGGATAAGCCTACGACATAAGTGAGTACTAAAGTGTCGTTCCAATTTTATTAATTGCGTGCGACTACGAAATGTTTTCATAAAAAAGAATATCTTTTCGATCGTTCAACGTGAAATTGAGTCTTATTTTATAAATTAAAATTGGTCTTAATAACGCTTATCAAAATTTGAATTAAATAAATTAATATAATTCAAAGCTCTTCCAATTAATTAAATTTCCTTCATCTTTAAAGATTCCAGAAAAACGGGATAAACTCCTTGGATGAGGGTAGATAGTTTACGCACCCATATACGTAGGAATCAGAAAGTAATTTTCTGCATTCCCTTAAATTTTTCAAAGGCTACGTAACCATAAAATTAAATAGAGACAGACTTCTTTTAATTGACATTAAATTAAATTATTATCGGTTCGTAACAATAGATTCAACATGGTATATAGTTGAATAAGTATGCCAAATTTCATCAATTTATCTGTACACGTTCTATTTACAGGTGTTACAGGATCGTTAAAAATAAGTGTCAAAAACACACACATTCGGACAATTTTTCAGGACATCATGTTGGTTATATTTCCCGTGAAACATATTGGAAAAAAAATTTCTTGGAAAACTGGATTTTATAACCGCAATAACAAGCTTCCTTTATGAGCTAGGAAGTAAAATCGTTTGAAACACCTTGAAATATTATATAATCCATCTAAATTTTTGAAAATTTCCTAGTGTTTTGAAATATTTTGAAAACAGATTGAATTCCTTGAAATCTTTTTAATGGCTTATCCTGAAATTCCAGAAATAAATCGCTTGATTTTTTTTAATTTTTCAAACTTTTGGAAATGGGTACTATAAAATTTTTTTAATTCCATTGATAGAAATTTTTTAATAGAAACCATCAATATCTGTGGTAAAGTTTGCATCACAAAAACCAGTTAATGTAGGTTCTTCATTTCGTCCATCGTAAATGATTTTAATATCGCAGGTTGATTTTAAACACAGAAAAATTCTTTTGACCAGTTTTCTATATCGCAGTGTCTCCAGATCGTGGGATTTTTCGACCTCCACCACGCTTCCTCGTGGGAGCAATACATTCAAACGCAGCGTGTCGGTGAAAAGTCCATGCTTCACGTTGCGTGAAGGAAACAGGAAATGCATGTAGAAGACACTATTGTACTATATCGTATACAGGGTGTCCCACCACCTATACAACTACCAATAATATGTGATAGAGCACAAAAAAAGAAACAGAAAAGTCCTCTGGCAAAGGGCATAGCAGGATAAGCATGTGTGTGCTGCCCCCTGCCGAATTTGTCCGGGATTTTTACTGTGAGTTTGTACCGTTGGACTATTCACTTTCCCAAAATTTTAGATCTGAAAAAAAATTTTTGGGGTAGTTATGGGTGTGGAAAGAAAAATTTAAAAATATTTTTTTCTCGAGAACGGCTGGAAGAATTTTTATGAAAAAAATATATGTTATGGGTTTCGATTGGGGGATATTTTAGAAAAATTATGGATTTTTTTTTCAAAAAAAAGGGGTCAAAAATATTTTCAAAATTTTTTTGATTTTTTTAAATAGGAATCTTTTGCGGCACACCCACCATTTTGTGCCTAAACATACTTCAAAATATTCTGAAAAATGTGCCCCAAGTTAGAAATTAATTGAAGTGGTAGAACAGGGTGAAAAAAATTTTAAATCTTCAGCGTACAGCGTTAAGTGTACCACCCGCTGTATGCATGCGTACTACACTGACTGTAAAGGGGTATATTTTATAATGAGTACCTTCCTTCTCACACTTCTTAGTGTAGCTTTATTTTCTTTCGATAATCGGACCTTTTCTGATTATTCAATTTGTTTTCATAATATCAATCAAGGATTTTAACATAGTGGACTAGGAGACCCAAGAAAGTGTCAAAAACCCAACTTTTATATCTGAGAAATCTTGCCATCTTAATCTTGTACTTAAATAGCCGAACAATTTATCATTATCACTTTTTTTTATAAAACAAAAATTGTCAGATTTATAATATTTATAAAATTTTTAAAAATTAAGAAAATTAAAATTTTAAGCTAAATAACAAAAGCTATGAAAAAAAGTTAAGAGATGAAAAATGTTCTTTTTTGAACGCCCTGCAAGACTGGTATAACCACTTTTTGAATTTTATTGATTTTATTGATTTTATTGTTCCTGATTTACTGTATTGATGAGACCACTCTTAATCTTCGTCGCTATCCTCTTCAATTTCAACAATTTGCACAAACCATCTGCATTTTGGAGAAGGGTTTTCATAATCTCTGCATCATTGAAATTCGCAGGATATGGTCCTAGCATATCAACCACGAATCCATCAGTTGTGCAAATTGTGAATGGCTTGCAGAGTGGTACTTTCTTCTGACCTGAGAAACTTTTTCGCTGAAACTCATTATTCGTACTTTTCTGATGACGTGCATAAGTTCCATCACAGATCAGAAACAGATTTGTACGAATATCAAATAAACTTTTGGCTACTTCTATGGTGTGAGTTTCAATTAAGTCCTCTCTATTCGAATTAATTAATCCGAAACGAGATGGCAAGACGTCTTCTTGAAACGATTTTATTATTGTTGACGTATATTCAGAAACCAGCTGCTCGTATTCAATTTGCAGAATGGACGCCAGAAGTCTATTTGAATTACCTGTACGGAGTTTAAAATAAATACAACAAGAGTTTGAGTAACGGTACGAGTCTGTCTGTTCCTCATTGAAGTCATCATATCACTTAATTCTATTATATTCTCCCAAGTCAAACCTGTGAAAACAAAAAGCTGCTTTTCTTAAAGGCTAAAATCTGCTATTTTGTCATACAGTGTAGAATCGTATTCTACGGCAAGATTCTTCATCTTTGTAGTCAATTCTGAAGCGCTTACACATGACGAATGAGGGTACACCTGCAAACTACCCAGATAATTATTAAAAAATCGACCTTTTATTAAGTGCGTTTGACAACACCGATTACCTGCAGGTATATGGATTTTCCTTTTAATATAAGCTTGTAAACGAGCTTCTTCTGGAACGACAGTTAGATTTGATGTGGCGAAACAAAGGCAACAACATTTATGAGTAGAAATAGTTCTCGAGATTTGAACTTCAAACTTTTCAAAGCTTGATTTGTCTCCTGCAGGTTTTAGCCGTGTCTTAAATGTTGGATCATCAGTTTTCAACTGTGAAAGACATTTATCATTTCCAGAAGACGTGCTTTCTACATCATCATCAATTTTTTGTTTCTCATATTGAAACACTCGACATTTTGCACATAAAATATCATTAACAGAAATTGTTTTTTGATGCCTATTAAACAATGTCGATGCTTCAACATCAGTTTCGACCATTTTTTTCTTTCCCGATATTTTATTTAAATACTTATTACACCC
>CAJFCO010011604.1:0-21280 GCA_904066015.1 Synergus gifuensis
CAAAAATACACCGCGAAAAGTAACTTGTGTCGCGATTCACAGACGAACAAGAAGTAGGAAAATATGCTGTGATTAAAACTCAAAACATAAAGACGACATCTACTGAGATATTTATGAATTAGAAAAGGGGCGCAAATTGTGAATTCTCACAAATAATAATAGAATTTATTAATAATTTATTATTATTATTAATTTATTATTAATATTATTTAATTTATTATTAATAAATTCTATTATTAATAATAATATAATTTATTATTTATTTATTATTAATTTATTATTAACTTATTATTAATCACTCTTGTTATTAATTAATAATAAGAGTGAGGTTAGGAACCTCACTCTGTAAGCATTTCATCTGTCATCAGATTATCAAATACGGTAGGCGATCTCTTCATTGCCGCCGAAAATCGAATTCCCCAAACTCGTTATGAAAAGTATTGTATTTAACGTGTAGAAAAGCAGGCAATCCCCGATCGTGTGATGACGTCACGAGCCGAAGCACTATCGGGAAATGCCTACTTTCCACACTTGTCAAATAAATAGCTATTATTTATCTATCCAATTGGAATGTATAATTTAGATCATATTATTCCAAGATGGCCACAGTTTTTTTGCTGCTGATTAATTTTTTAATAATCTTTATGTTCGAAATAATTTCCCCAGGTTTTGGTCTCAAACGATATTTTGTTGTAAAAGTTATTAAAAATAAAAATTTAATGTTACTATATGCCGAAATTTTTCTCATGAACAGCTAAATGAATTTCGATGGTTCTTACTTTAAAATTGTGGTACCCCGCTAATAAGCGTTAAATAGAAAAAAAATTGATATTTTTAGATTTCAGCGTAAAAGTGAAAATTATTTTATTCCTTTGTATGCGCGATTTTTTCATCTGTCTAAATTACAATATAAGAATATAATATCTTCGAAACTAATTTATTTCTATTTCCATAGCAACTGCTGCATATTCCTGTTCCCCAAAAGCGAACGCGTTTTCAACATATTTAATTCCTTCTAATTGTACCGGTAGGAAAAGAAATGTTTTGTATTCTATAAAAGTGGTCATATTTTGAATTTATTTGATTCCTTCTAATCAGTTCACAAAATATAATAAATAATACGTTTTTTTAATTCCTCCATGTAGAATATAAGTTTAAAAATTTTTATTCTAATCAATTCAAATGTCTCTCTATAGACTTAAAATTATTCGAATTATGTCAAAAAAGTAATAGCATAAGCAATCATTGTAGCAAGCAGTCATTGCGACTCAGGAAATCTGTTCATTTGTTCGTCAAAATTATTTAAATAAATGTCAAAGAGCAGCTATACTTACATAATCTCTATAAGAATATTTCTGTCATATTTTATATAAAAACTATGAAGTTCAAACAACTAATAATTGCAAAACACTATTGTCAAAAGAATATTTTACTCGTACTAACTTTGAATATACCGCCGGAAAACTGCATGATGGTGGGGAAAGTCCAGCAAGGTGCCTGGTTCAGTGGCCCCAAACGGAGCCCCATATTCTACTGCGCATGCGTCGCAATCGGTATATGATTGGTTGCTATTGGCGCGAAATTTAAAATGTTAAAAGATATTATTTTTATGGTTTACTATAAATAAGGACATTTTAACTTATGAAAATGTTTATTAGACTAATATTAACTAATCTTGAAAAAAAAATTAAGTAAGTGTATATTCTGTAAATAAAAAATATTTAAATAATAAGATACTTTCTAGCCCCCCATTCCAGTCCTCTTAACGAAGCCTAGAATTTCGCTGACTGTTAGCGCCCTAATCTCCTCTGATTCCACCATAGCTGACCCGAGGGTTTGTTGTCTGAGCCCAGCAAGCGCGGGGCACCGACCTAAAACATGAAGGGACGACTCATCGTTCCTCCTACATTTGCGACAAACGGGGCTGGGTACCAGCCCCATATTGTACTTATGGTAATTCAAATGGTTGTGCCCTGTGAGCATCTGTACCATTATCCTTACATCTCTCTTGGGCCAGTTAAGGATGGTACCGGTCAAATCCTTCCTACGGCGATCGCCCAGGATGGCTTTCACATCCGTCAACTTGCGCCCAGTAATTGTTGTGCTGTTGCACCACCCACTTCTGGATCTCCAACCTGGTACAGCAGAATGCCAAGCACAGAAAGGATTCTAGGCCAATCGGCCAACCTACCGCTCCTCTTTTAGCCAGTTGATCCGCTTTTTCGTTGCCCTTAATCCCTGTATGACCAGGGACCAATTAATATGGGCCAACCTGTTGTTTTCCGAAAGTTGGTTGAGAGCCTTTATGCACTCCCACACCAGAATCAATGTGGTTTTTGGTTTTCCAACCACTTTGATTGCCGCCTGGCTGTCCGAGCAGATGCTTATGCACCCGCCCTTCTTGTTTTCACCTAGCAGAATTTCAGCGTATCGGAGAATGGCAAATACTTCCGCCCGAAACACAGTAGGATACTGCTCCAGTGGAATCGCCAAATCCCTTTTGCCTGCGCTGTTGTACAGACCAGCTCCCGTCCAACCCTCCCCCTTAGAGCCTATCTAATCTATATAAAAATGTCTACACTGGACTGCCGATTCTAATTCCTCCGATTGATGTCTTTCTGAGAATTTAGGGTCACTCCCAAATATAGATGAGGGGAGGTGAGGAGTCGAGAAAAAGACGTCGCGAGCTCGGCAGTGCTCGGTGTTGCTATAAAGTGGAAAGTACCCTAAGCGGATAATTTCGTTAGTAGATAATCGCCGAGCTCGCGTTGCGAACACTAGTACATACGGCCCTGACTTGTTTACCTGCTCCCTCTACCGATATAAGTCTACTCACTAAGCGAGATAGGACAACAATCGGCAGTCCAGTGTATATCAATAGATTATAAAGTATTACACTTAAAATAAATATGATGTATCATAAGTATAACATTTAAAAAGAATGAAAGGCACATTTGCTTAGAGAACAAAATTGGAATAAAATTAATTCATATTTTACTCAAAGTAGCGAAAGATTCGCATTTTTTTCTATTTTTAATGTCAATAAAAGATTTTTACCGTAATCTATAAAAAATATATAACAAAACATATGTTTCGCGTTATAAAAAAACAATAAGCTTTTACCTTATTAAAAAGTTACTAAATTTACAGTTTTATAGTAATATTTAAAATAAAAAATTAATTAATTTATTATGACTAATTAATCAAGCAATTTAATAACACTGGCTAACAAAATATGACCTACGTGATTTTTGAATGTGATATCATTTCCGTGGTAGTTTTCTGTGTTGAATACAAATCTAACCTCCGTGTTTTCCCAGAATGTACAGTTTTTGAGATTTTTTGTTTTAAACATTTTTTCGAAAATTCACAAATCGTGCGATTAAAGGTTAAAAATATTTTTTGAAAGGAAATCAGGACATGATTTCGATGCATTTTTAACGTAGAATCCATTGGCATATAATTGAAGCGAATCATGGTACTGTTTCTTGTGTCTCAATGCGCTAAAGTCCACAATATTTGCTATGTTTACAATATTCACAGAATTTACAAAGTTTACAAAGTTTAAAATGATAACAGCTTGAAGGGTTAATAGCCGCTATCTGTAAAAAAGAAGAATTTGGGTTAAGGAACAAACAGATCTTCTTTGTTTATTGGGTTTGGTGGTACTGAAAAGGACCGGTTAGATTGAGGATTTTGGAACATGGGAAAATGGATGTTGACGGATTTCTGTGGGTTATGTGGTGATCTAAGGTGATGAGATAGCTACATGCATTGATATCAGAATGAGTAACCGGTCCTTTTCTCCTGAGAATAACAATCACATTGGCTCCTGATTTGTTATTCCCCTTGTTGGGTTTAGAGGAACGGAAAGAGTTTGCGGGAACTGCCGGTTCAGCTCCAAGCAGACAGGTCCGTTCTGGTGGAAGAAAATGATCGTCTGGGTACCATCTATTGCAATATTCGTATGGATTTTCTGTCTTCTTTTTCTTCTTTGGGGAGGAGGCGGAGAGTTGACCCAAGAGTTCCTGCCAGGACTTAGGTCCAGGTAAGGAGTCGCTGTGGTTTCTGGATCTGGAAGTCGGACAAGTCTTGAAGTCTATATGTCTATAGGTTGTAACGAGAGGTTACACGAGTGTGCGTACCGCACGCACACCTACACCAGGCCTTTGTTACCGAGCTTTGCTAGACGCCATCCCCACTCCTGCTCTCTCTACTCCGAGCGTCATCCATTGGTGGCGCATTCCTTAAAACCACCCGCACGACATACATCTTCAGTTCAGCTGGGCGAGTCCCACCGAACAGATCGGAGAGATTCTCGCCCCGTGAAAACTCATGCGCTTTACCTAGCGATAGGCGCTCGTATTGTAGGCTAAGTGAAGGCGAAATCACAACGGATAGGTGCTTCTATTCTTGACATTTCAAAATCTTTCTTCTTCCGAGAAGGATTGTCAACGGACAGGCGCTCCTATCGTTGACAATCCGAAGTTGAAGAAATGTCCATTGATAGGAGCTTCTATAATTACCATTTCTCGCAAACCGCCGTTTGCGAGAAATTTCTCCTTCTCTCCCGTTTATTTCAAAGGTGTACGATTTTTACAATCGTTAGGTGCTTCTATGATTGTCAAAATTTAATATAAATATTATTAGATAGGTGCTTTTATTAATAATATTTATTACCTAGAAATAACTATTTTTTCCGTTCTGTAAAACCAGTCATAACGAAACTCTAACTCCTGTCGTCCATTAAACCAAATCATAAGATTAGGGAAAATTGATTTACTCTCATCAGGTGATTCTGAGAGAGACAAGTAAAACCGACATAATTAATATTCGTTAAGTGCTCCTAAGACTATTATTTATTATTATTAGACTATGGAAATACACAACTGTAATTTACTTTATCCTCCTAACTGTCAACCTATCTCTCCGCTTACCGTACCTACCGTTGAGGGGAAGAGGGTAACGTCGATAACTGTAATTCGTCATAAATCACCTGTGTGTCTAGTCTAAGAACCAAATTCCATTATTTTGTGATAATTTTTTGACACACAATCACACTATGATTACAAAAATAAGAGAGTAACGTCGAAAGATTCTTTTTCTGTCTCCGTTCTACTCGCTCTATATTCAGCGCAATTCAAACGTCTCATTCAGTTACACTTGATTTCTTAGAATCTCATGCCGACACAACTCACAAGTATACTGTTACAGTGAACTACACTCCATTCACACTTTATATTGTACCTTTAATTCACACTATGCACAACACTCTTTCACACACAACTTTCGTTGCACTAACACAAGCAATTTAGCAATGTAAATAATAGATATAATAAATAAATACTTTTATTTTGTCATAAAAAGTGATTGACCTGTTTTAATTATCTTTAAAACCTAATCCTGGCTAGGCTGAAGCGTCCGCTGAGAGAATTCTTTAAAGGACCCAGAAAAACAAATCGTTACAAGGTTTATAGAGTCTATAGATCTATTTGTCGACGGGAGTTACCAACATTCGAATCTTGGCGCGGTGCTCACCAGCACCCTGTGGTCAGCTAGCGGAGAAAATAGTGTACTAAGTGCTGGACAATTACACTGGTCAACAAAATGTGACTTATATGCTCACGGAATGAGATATGTCATTTCCAGAGTAGTTTTTTGTGCTGAATCCGAATCTGGCCTCTATTTCTCTCCAGCACGTCAGGTTTTCGAGATTTTTCTAATCAAAATTTTTTTTTGAAAAATCACAAATCATGAGATAAAAGGTTGTAAACAATTTTTTCAATTAAAAGCGATATATGATTTCAATGTGTTTTTTAATGCCGAATCCAACGGTGTGCTTGGTTTTTTGATATCTTGTACGGTTTCCGAGATAATCGGAAAAAACGGAGAAAAAACGCGAAAAAAAGTGGTTTTATAAAAAACTAAATAACTTGCTTAAAATTTTTTTTTAGAGTTTTCCTGGTGCCATTCTCTTTGTTTTTTAATTACAAAGAAATTAAGAAAAAATTCAGAGTTCAGGCTATTACCGTTCAAAAGATACCCCGCAGTGAAGTTGTCTCTTTCTACATAGTTGCCAGTTTGACGGCTTACACGTACTTGAAGCGAATCATTGTACTGTGTCTAGTATTTTATTGCATCACGATTCAATTGCTAATTCAAGAGCTAACAATTATTAGCTCTTGTCGGAAAATTATGATAAATCGCTGCTTATCATTAGAAACTTTTCCTCTTTCATGCTCGACGATGTTGAGCATTTATTTCATCAGTCATGAGATTCCAACATTAGTCCACTAAAGCGTTCATACTCCACTTACCTTACTCCATCTACATCGTTACAATAAATGAGACTATCTTGACTAGAAAAAAATGGAGTTAAACCTTTCTCTCGATTTCGATAAAAAGATTTTTACATCATTTTTAAGCAAATTTTTTTCCTTGAGTCTAGAGCCCAAGATTTCAGCCTTATTTTTAGATAAATTTAGGTCTCTTATCAAATCATTTAATTCTTTTTGGTCGAATAATTGTGGCAAATGTCTGGTCGGTTCATGTTCCATTGATTGATTTTCATCAGAATAATTAATTTCTTCTGCTTTGCGTTTCGTGGAATTAGCCGGGAGATACTCTTTATGGTCATACGCAGCTTTCGTCACGGAAGAAACATTAGGGTAAATTATGGAGTTCTTGCATTTCGATGAGTTGCCTTTAACATCTGTCAAACAGAAATAACAATTATCAAAATGGTTTAGAGGTTCTCTCCGAGAAGTAGGAAAACTAAAATTGAAGGGATGATCGAAATTTCCTCGATATGCTGACCTCAATGAAATGGCACATGTCAAGCAGCAACTGTTTGGTATCCAATATTTTTCTCCATTTTCGGGTTTAATCTGAAAAGAAATCTCGTAACCTTCTCGCATTGTAGTAGAAATTTTTTGTCTCTGTTTTTATGGGACAAAAACACCGCGAAGGTAGCAAAGTTTTTTTGCTACGTTTGCTAGGGGATGATTTTTGCAACAAGGCTCCGTTTTGAAATTGTTGCAGAGTGAATGTCAAATGATAGCTCAAAATTAGCCCTAATGAATTAGAGTTCAATGGGAACGACTTCTAGTTCTAGAGTATAGGAATAGGTATCATACATGTCACACCGCAGAGGTCTACGATGAAATGAAAACAGCACGGAACACGATACGCAGGAGAGCTTAGTGCTGTCGAGGTAGAGAGGAGTTGCGCATGCGCCATTTACACTTTCACCCGACCAATTGTTTGTATCACGTGTATAGCGCCCGTGCGACGCCTGCGTGATTAAAACCTGCCTAAGAATTCAAAGCTGTGAATACTGTTAACAATGAGAGAATAAAAAACTTTGTGAATATTGTGAAATTTTCAGATATTGAAGATTTTGATGCAATAAAATACTAGACACAGTACAATGATTCGCTTCAAGTACGTGTAAGCCGTCAAACTGGCAACTCTGTAGAAAGAGACAACTTCTCTGCGGAGTATCTTTTGAACGGTAATAGCCTGAACCCTGAATTTTTTCTTAATTTCTTTGTAATTAAAAAATGAAGAGAATGGCACCAGGAAAACTCAAAAAAAAAATTTTAAGCAAGTTATTTAGTTTTTTATAAAACCACTTTTTTTCGCGTTTTTTCTCCGTTTTTTCCGATTATCTCGGCAACCGTACAAGATATCAAAAAACCAAGCACACCGTTGGATTCGGCATTAAAAAACACATTGAAATCATATATCGCTTTTAATTGAAAAAATTTTTTACAACCTTTTATCTCATGATTTGTGATTTTTCAAAAAAAATTTTGATTAAAAAAATCTCGAAAACCTGACGTGCTGGAGAGAAATAGAGGCCAGATTCGGATTCAGCACAAAAAACTACTCTGGAAATGACATGTCTCATTCCATGAGCACATAGGTCACATTTTGTTGACCAGTGTTATGAATGATAACCAATCGGCATAGTGTATCTTAGTCGCTGAGCGACAGACTGACAACAGCCAATCGGCTAAGACTATAGTTAGTGTTGTGCGTCATTCCGTTCACGACGGAATGATTTTCTATCCCCAAAATCATAAACTGGTGTAAATTTTACACTTTATTAAATTTATTTATTTATAAAAGAAAAAGATATCTCAATTTATAAATGAATAATTTGATAACTGTTGATATTTATTTATATATTTATATATGAAAAAGGGACTTGAATTGGGAATTAAACCAGCGGACGACTTAGTAAACTTATTTATATGTTTATAAAACAACCATACCTTTCAATTTATAAATAAATAACTTTACTTCTTTAGTTGTTTGCTTATTTATAATGTATATGAGTGATTCTCCAAAAACAGGGCACTTTTGACAAGAGCAACTTTTTTTGAAAAAATGTTTCAAATTTATTTCTTCTCATAATGTTTAGGTTTATTGGCCTTAAAGAAAGGCGTCCTATAAATATTCATGCTTACTTATTATCATTTAAAGGACCTGTAGCACATAAAACTGTAAACTAAATTTTTTAAGGCTATGTTTCTGTACAGAAAGATTTACATTCGTTTTTATCTGTTGTTTCCCTTCACTTGTACTTTATAACATTCCACAGGATCCTCGCGAATTCTTTTTCTCCGTTTTTTAGCTTACTCAGCTTTTTTTGCTTTTGCCAATTTTTGTTTATCATTCACATTCTGAGAGTCTGATGGTTTACTTTCAAAGCGCGCCATTCTGATTAATTTGAAGTTTATTTAAGGCTTCAGGTTTAATTATAAAACGTTTTTAATCTAAGTCCATAAATGCAACAACAAATGATAAAAATAACACGAACACGAAACTATGTTTGACAGCAAGTTGACCGAAAACCGGTGTAAATAGAACCTCAGAAGAAATTCAGGGCCGTGGAGCTAACAAAATTATTAATTATAAATTGTGTATTTCTGTTATATTTATTAAACCTCTAACCGCTTTATATTCTGCGTGCAATTATTGTAAGTAGAAAAATTTTAATTCACGATTTGAATTCATTTTCAATAAAATTATTTGGAAAAGGGCTTCGATTAGCTCCGTTCCGTCCCTGACAACGAAAAGCAGGTTACGGTATCCGATGGCTACGGTATCTAAAAACCTTACAAAGTTACTTTTTACTCTTTGAAAGCATAAGTAATCAATAAATTTTTCTGACAAAAACATATTTTTTATGTGCTACATGGAATTGTCATATTTTCATTGATTTTTATTACGAAATATGAAAGTTCTTATCAGGTACGATATCTGGTACTAATAAAAATACGCCACGTTTTCTGTAACATTTTTGCTCTTTGCAAAAAAAGTTCTTAATTTTTTGTAATGGAGTTTCGACGAATGAGTAGTGAGGCTTTTTTTCTAGATATTGTGAGGATAAGACCTCAAAAATGATCAGAACTCGATGAAAAGTATGAGTAATTCGGTTATCGTAGCCATCGAAAACATTTAGGGAGACACGTGTATAATTACATTTTCCTCTACGAATACATCAGACAAATCTAAATATTTCTCATGAATTTTGTAGTTTTTGACACAAATTTTAAAACTATCAATCATAAGTTCAAAGATAATTCACTATGTAATAAATATACGTACCTAAACTTGGCGCCGCACATGTAGAGACATCCCAAAAAGGCATTTTTCGAGTATTTGAGAGCATTTTTCTAAGACATACGATGATATGACTTGATTTTTTTTGCTTCCTCATAGAGGAATGATCCAACAATTTCTTGAAAACGCGTAGAGATAAATTGATGAAATTTTGCATAGTTATTTCACTATATACCTAGTTGAATTTCTTACAAAGATTTAACAAAATATTCAATTTTACAAGTTTCATGTACATTTATAATTTTCGTAAAATTCATTTTTTCACTATAACTTCTGAAATATTCTAAATTTAAAGCTGATGTAAGGAAAACGTATATTCCTTTTATCGAGACGAATCGATTGACCTATATAATTAATGCATTTCATTAATAAATAAGGATGTTATGGTTAATTGTATTTTCAAAAATTAATTTTTAACTATAACTTTCCAAATAACCAAAATTTTAAGTTTAGGTAAGGAAAATAAATATTCTTTCTATCGAGACGAATCGATTGGTCTATAATATTATTCAATTTCATTGAAAAATAACAAAGTCATAGTTCTATTTAATTTTAAAAAATTAGTTATTCAACTATAACTTCTCAAATATTCAAAATTCAAAGCTGACGTTAGGAAAATAAAGGTTCCTTGCATCGAGACGAATCGATTGACCTATAAGATTAATGCATTTCATTTAAAAATAAGAAAGTTGTGCTTTATTGTAATTTTCGAAAATGAATTTTTTGAATATAACTACTCAAATAATCAAAATTTAATGATGATGTAAAGAATACTTAATGCTTCCTCTATGAGGAAGCAAATCATATTTGCTTACAGGAAGCAAAGTGCTCATTGAATCAGCACAAAAGTTGATACAACTTCACAGCTAGTCTTATGTAACAGGTGTGTAAATATGAAACCGGAATTTGCCAATAGATGGCTTTGCCTGTCTATGTAGTTACCGAAAAACCGCGACAGTGGCCCCATCTTGTTGTTCACATCTCTGACAAAGATTTTTGACTCACAACAATACAAGTTTCATAAAATAGTATATGTTAGTTAGTAATAGCGTTAAAAATGTCAAAATTTGTGCCCGGAAAGTTTGATTTGCGGACAGCATTGATTTTCTGTTACCATCTGAAGAAAACTGCTGCAGAATCGCATCGAGTGCTTGTCGAAGCTTACGGTGAGCATGCTCTTGGTAATTCACAGTGCTTTGAGTGGTTCAAAAAATTTAAAAATGGCGACTTTGACGTAAGAAACGAAGAACGTGGAAAACCACCAAAAAATTTTGAAGACAGCGAATTGCAAGCATTGTTGGATGAGGATGATGCTCAAACGCAACAACAACTCGCAGATTAATTAAATGTGACACGATAAGCCGTCTCCATACGTTTGAAAGCCATGGGAAAGATCAAGAAGGTGGGAAAATGGGTTCCACATCAACTGAATGAAAGACAGCAGGAAAACCGAAAAACCACTTGCGAAATGCTGCTCACTAGGTTCAAAAGAAAGTCATTTCTCCATCGAATTGTGACTGGCGATGAGAAATGGATATATTTTGAGAATCCTAAACGTAAAAGATCATGGGTAACTCCGAGCGAACCATCGACATCGACTGCAAGGCCAAATCGCTTTGGACGGAAGACAATGCTCTGTGTTTGGTGGGATCAGAAGTGTGTCATATATTATCAGCTGCTAAAACTTGGAGAAACCGTTAATACACAACGCTACTAACAACAAATGATCGATCTGAATCAGGCTTTGCGTGAAAAACGACCAGAATATCAAAAAAGGCAACACAAAGTGATTTTTCTTCATGATAATGCACCATCACACACAGCAAAACTGGTTAAGGAAACGATTGAGGCATTTAGTTGGGAAATACTTGCGTATGCGGCTTACTCACCAGACATGGCTCCGTCCGATTACTACCTATTTGCATCGATGGAACACGCATTTGCTGAGCAGCGCTTCACTTCTTACGAAAATGTACGAAAGTGGCTCGATGACTGGTTTGCCTCGAAAGAGCAACAGTTTTTTTGGCGTGGCATCCACCAATTGCCAGACAGGTGGGAAAAATGTATAGCTAGCGATGGAGCATACTTTGAATAAAATATTCTTTATCATTTTTATACAATAAAAGTGTATTTCTTATACAAAAATTCCGGTTTCATATTTACACACCTGGTATGTATTGTATTGTGCTAAAATGAAGAAGTTAGCCAAGTTTTATAAAGTAACACCACTTATTTTCGTTAATAGAGTTCCGAGACACGATAGTGCCCTGTTTTTTGAGAATCACCCATATATTTATCAAACGTCCATAATCATCGCTCTTTAAAGTTCAGTGTTTCATAAACTGCTATAGAAATATCAGTGGATTGGCAGTAATTTTAAATGCAAGTTATTTAAATATACATTAGACATTAAAAGAAACCACTTCATTGCTCTAGTTTATGACCCCTCATATCTTGTATAAATCATATTTAACTAGAAACCTGCAATTAGGACAAAACGTAAAATCTATAAATTTCTACTGCATCTGATTATATAAGAAGTTTCTCGATTCTCACTGTACATTTAAAGCTAACTTTTGTTCATAACTTATCGAATTCCATCAGTCAACTATATAACCTAGTTTGTCTATTACATTTCAGATAAGGTGTACCAGTGCACCGTGAAAGACAGAACAATGGAAATGCGGAGACCAGAGTCCAAGTAGCAGGCTGAAGGTACAGGAAAAGTGAGAGAGGGTGGGTTTTATAGAGAAAGAGTGGTGTGAAGCGATAAAGGAAGAGAAGGGGAAAGAAGAGAAAGCTTTTCAAAGCGGGTACAACAAAGATGCCGATTGAAAGTCAGTCGGAAAGATGGCGAATGGTTTGGCTGTTGTTGTCAGTTCTCGGAGGAACAGCATTAGCTCAAACTGTCCAACAATGCCCACTTCAAAAAGAAATCCTACCCTGTTCCTGCAGTGTCAAGAAATCCGGCCTCGATATTATTTGCGAATTCGCCGACTATTCTCACATAAGCAAAGCCATGGATGTTCTCAAGAAGAGACAAAATACCATTATCGTCTATCTAAAACTCAGGCACAACAACTTACCCAAACTTCCAGGTTTTGTGTTTCTCGGACTCGAAATCATTCACTTAACAATTCACAACAGCAGTCTTGCTGTTATAGAAGAAACTTCGCTCACTTCGATCGGTAAGATTTATTTTAAATACATAAAATATATTACACAAGCGCGCAACGTGCGCGATTCATTTATTTCTGCTTCTCGAAATACTTTTTTATACCATTAATTTTAATTTTTCGAAATATTAACTTATTTTATTTATTTACATATTAAACAACAAAATTAGCGATAAAAAGAACAAATACATGATACAAAAAACATCTGTGATAATTTTTTAAAAACAAAAGACCTCTCAGAATGAATTGAATAAAAACAACATTGCTTCTAAGTCCGCTATAAACTGTATTATTTCGAAGACATAATTTATAAGATTTCATTTGACTTTTAATAATTTTAAGTAATTAGAAAAAAGAAAAACAAGAACTTTAATGGGTCTCAAGAATCATAAAAAATATTGAGGGATTTCAAAATGAAAATGATTTACAGTTATTTAAAAATATTTTACGATTAATTTTGAAGGATAGTCAAAGATATCGATAAATTACAAATAATTTCTAGAGATTTTTGAGATTTTAAGAAGTTTGAATAAATTTCAGAGAATTATAAAAATATCAAGGAATTTTAGAAATTTCCAGAAAATATCAAAATAATTTTTTTCTTTTCTAAAGTACTACAAAATATAATTGAAATTCTATGAAATTTATTGATTTTTTCCATAATCGCTTAAGGGCATGTCATACTTTACCATAAGAGCAATTTAGTTTACCCAATTATACATTCATAATAATAAATATTTTTAGCTAATAAGAGTCAATAAATCTTCGCCTCATGTAGACAAAGGTTTATAGACTCTTATTAACTACAAATATTTATTATTATGAATGTATAATGGGGTAAACTAAATTGCTCTTATGGTAAAGTATTACATGCCCTTAAAGTTCTTGGAGATCTCCTAAAATCTTTTGAAGCTCCTTGTAATCCAAAAAGATAACCTTCTACAAATTAGTAGTATAGATATGACAGTACGGCAACTCTTATCCGTCGAGCAAGGTTATGTTTCATGCTAAATCACGCTCAATCCGGTATGCGATCCTCAGTCGGTAATGCAAATTCCTGCCAAAGGAATCTGCTAACTCGATATGTCAAGGGTTTATCTTACCTTGCTTACCGAATTACTGTACCTTACGTAAGCGCCTTTACTAAGTTTTATACCCCCTCCCCTCAGTCGGAGTAGTCAAGATCTCGGGACGTACACGTTTGACGGGCTATACAGGGTGGTTTTTTTTATCTTGAGATATCGAAATATCTCAAAAAATACGCATCCTACGGAAAAAATGTCCCTAATAAAAAATTTTGTTTACGAGGGGAAAAATTAACTGTGCAAAAATTTGCCCCATCCCGCTCCCCAGGAGGCTAGGCAGGGGTAACTTAGAAATTTTATATGTCAACACATATTTTTTATAACGGATTCAGATTCTCCGTCAATCAATACGTAAGTTTTATTTAAAATATTTTTTTCGATCCAGGATACATGGCGCTGCAATTGTGAAAAATGTACCAGGTCTAGAAGTATGAAACCGGAAATTTTTTGCAAAAATTACACGTCTGGTACATGAAAATGGTCAAAGTTACTTTATTCAAAGTAATTTCCCTCGCTTTTTACACATTTTCCCCACCTCTTCGGTAGGTGATGAATGCCCCACCAATAAAAGTTTTCGTCTTTTGAAGCGAACCAGTTACCCAGACATTTTCGGACGTTTTCGTACGAAGTGATTCGTTGTTCAGCGAGAGCGTGGCGCAGCGTTGCGAACAGATGGTAATCCGACCGAGCCAAGTCTAGAGAATAAGCGGCATGAGCCAGTGGCTCCCAACTGACCACCTGGATCGTTTCCTTGACCCGTTTCCCTGTATGTGATGTGGCATTATCGTGAAGAAAAATCACTTTGTGTTTTGTCGTTTTTCTTGCAATGCTCGATTCAAATCGATCATTTACTGTTGGTAGCGTTTCGTGTTGACAGTTTCACCAGCTTTTAGCAGCTCATAGTAGATAACACCTTTCTGATCCCACCAAACGCACAGGATTGTCTTCTTTCCAAAGCGATTGGGTCTTGCACTGGATGTCGATGGTTCGCCTGTCACGATTTCATGGAGAAATGACTTCCGTTTGAAACTATCGAGTAGAATTTGGCAGGTGATTTTCTGATTTTCTTGCTACCTTTCGTTGAGTTCATGCGGAACCCATTTTCCGACTTTCTGAATTTTTCCCATTGCTTTCAAACGAAGACGGCTTTCTGCGATACATTCAGCTGATCCGCGAGTGCTTGTTGAGTTTGAGAATCATCTTCATCGAGTAAGGCTTACAATTCATCGTCTTTGAACTTTTTCAGTGGTTTTCCACGATCTTCGTTCGTCACATCAAAATTACTACTTTTGAATTTTTTAAACCATTCAAAACACTGTGTTTTACCCAGAGCATGGTCACCGTATGCGTCAAAAAGCATCCGATGCGATTCTGTAGCAGTTTTCGTTAAGTGGTAACAAAAAACGAATGCTGTCCGCAAATCGTAATTTGTAGGCACAAAACTCGACATGTTAAAACTTGTCGTACATTCACTGGTATATCGAACTTGGGTTGTTGTCTACTAAAAACCTTTCTCTGCTCCTAGAGGGAGAAGATGGCGCAGAAAAAGCGGTCATACGGTCCCTAAACTGATGGCAAGCACCATCTATAAGAAAATTCCGGTTTCATACTTCTAGACCGGGTATTTGTTGATTATTTCAAGGACCTCGATGAGTTCCGACGCCTCTCGCCATCGTGGTACTTGATTTCGGTGAGTCTCCCCTCCGCATACCATGAGGGTGTATGATTTCAGTGAGTTTTCCCACCGCTCCCCATCGGGGTGCTTGATTTCGATGAATTTCCTCTCCTCTCACCATCGGGGTGCTTTATTTCGGTGATACCCTTCGCCTCTCACCATCGGGGTGCTTGATTTCGATGAGTCCCCTCGTCTCTCATCATCGGGGTCTTGATTTCGGTGAGTGCCCTCGCTTCTCGCCATCAGGGTGCTTGATTTCGATGAGTCCCCTCGCCTCTCACAATTCGGGGTGCTTCATTTCGGTGAGTTTCCTCGCCGCTCACCATCAGGGTGCTTGATTTTGGTGAAACCCCTCGCCTTTCGCCATCGCTGATTTCGCTTTACATTTTACATCAAGTGCTAAAAATGGTGTCCTTCCACTTCGATGCCCTTGTTAATCCGAACTTTCAGAGAGTCCACACAACTGTGAAGTACGTCTGGTGTTATTTGTGCATAAGCAGTCGAGATTCGCTCGATCATATCTTCACGAGTTATTGGAACTTCTTGATACACGCGACTTTTTAGATAACTCCACAAATAGAAATTCGGCTCAATAAGAAAGCACAAAAGAAAGTGTGAGAGGCGAGGGGACTCACAATAAGAAAGTACCCCGATGGTGACAGGCGAAGGACTCACCGAAATTAATCAACCTTGAGCGGCGAGGAAACTCACCGAAATAAAGCACCCCGGATTGTGAGAGGCGAGGGAACTCATCGAAATCAAGCACCATGATGGTGAGAGGCGAGAGGACTCACCGAAATCAAGCACCCCGAAGATGAGAGGCGAGGGGACTCATCGAAATCAAGCACACCGATGGTGAGAGGCGAAGGGATTCATCGAATTCAAGCACCCCGATGGTGAGAGGCGAGGAAATTCATCGAAATCAAGCACCCCGATGAGGGGCGGCGGAGAAACTCACTGAAATTATCCACCCTCATAGTATGCGGTGGGGAGACTCACCGAAATCAAGTACCCCGATGGCGAGAGGCGTCGGAACTCATCGAGGTCCTTCAAATAATCAATAATTACATTTTTCACAATTGCAGCGCCATCTATCGTGGATTGAAAAAAATATTTTAAATAAAACTTACGTATTTCTTGACGGAGAATCTGAATCCGTTATAAAAAATTTGTGTTGACATTTAAAATTACAAAGTTACCACCACCCGAGCCTCCTGGGGGCGGGATGGGGTATATTTTTGCACAGTTAATTTTGTACACTTCCCCCTCGAAAATAAAAAATTTTTATTAGGGACATTTTTCACGTGGGATGCGTATTTTTTGAGATATTTATATGTCTCAATATGAAAAAACACCCTGTATATGAGCGTGCCCCACCGCACAGTGGATCAAAAAAAATTGCGCGGACAAACTGATATTGAGAAGCTATTTCTGAACCGATTTGAACCTTTTTTTTTAAAATTAAAGTTTATAAAATTCCGCACAAAACCGTCGATCCATATTTTGAAAAAAAATTTCTTTTTGTTTATTTAATAACAAAAGTGACAAAAAATTGGGTGTTTTGAACAACGGGTTTCAATAAATACTTAGATTCAATCCCAAATACATAGAATCAATGAAGCAACTATCCAGGAAAGTTTTCCAATAGCTTAGCTATTGTTTAAAAATTTATTGAACTTGTTATAAAGATATAAGTGAGCGAAAATTGATTCATCGTGATTGAGAGTGATTCGTCTATTGATTCGCACTAAATGTGAATCATTTATAGACAGAAACCGATTTTTAACGAAATTCATGATATAAAATAAATAATTTGTTATTTTATAAAGAAATTTTGTAAACAATTGGCCATATCAGGTATTTATGATGACATAAATAAAGTTTCTTCTACTAAATCGGCAAAAGATTATAGAAAAATATCATTTACTTACCCGATTTAGACATTCAATAACAATTGATAATTTTTTAAACAAATTTAATTAACAAATGCACTGTTTGGCTATTTTTAGAGGTAGAAACTTGGTTTTTTCAACATAATCAAGTAAATGACTAATTTTTAAACCTTTGGGGAGTTTACAAAGCAATAAACTACCCTATTAAAAATGACGGTTAAGAAATTATTAGTAACCGTTTAAATAGTTCTTAGGATCCATTTGCAACTTTATATTGTTCTAAATGGTCCTTAAAAGTTTTTTTTATTTCAGTTTTTTTTCTAACCGGTTTTATAGGGTATTTAATCTACTATTGAGATGGAAATTATAATTTAAAAAATCTTTCTACGTGATTCTATTAGGCACTTAAGTGCTTTCGAAAACCAATATTCTATTTGCTAAGTTTATCTAAAAGGATCTAATCAGTTCCAATGAAGAACCGTTTATTATTAACCGTTAAAAAGTACAAAGGTTAATCTCCCTAATAGGCTCTATAAGGATTGTTCCTGGCTAATCGGAATTAAATTAGTTGGATTAAATTCCACAGTGCAGCCTTTAAAGTGGCTCTATTAGGTGTCTATTAGGTCTTATTTTATCGAAAGATGCACAAGAACAAAATTTCTTTTCTAATAGGATGTATTAGCTTTGTTAGTGGCTAATTGGAATTAAATTAATTCGATTGAAATTCAAAGTACATCCTCTAAAGTGGTTCTATTGGGTATCTATTTGGTTGTATTTTATCGCGAGATGCGCAAGTACAAAATTTCTTTTCTAATAAGATGTATTAGGATCCTAGTAGCAACGTCTGGCTTGTATGAGAGAGGTCAGAGTCTGGCCTAGCATCTGCTCCCTCTAGTCGACCAGACTGGCGGCAAAAATGATCAGACCAGACGAAAAACAGAATCTGGTGAATAAAGGAACCAGATTCTGGTATTTAGTTTAAACACTAGTAATTGATGTAAAAATTAATTGATGAATATTATTCCGCGTTTCACAGCATATTTTAAGAAAATGTATGAACACCGTTGACAGAAAATTTGAAAAAAAATTTAAAAAAACAAAAGAAAAATTTTTTTAATTTTTGACATCTCTGCAGTATATTCTCCCAGACAGGGCTAAAATAAAGTGTAAAAATATTAAATAAACCTATTTAGTACCGGTTTACGTTACTTTAATTTCTTCTAGTGTCAATCATGACCAATCTGGGCCAGAATCTGCTATACCAGATTATGTTGCCAGAACAGCACGCCAAAGCGAAACCAGCCAGGCGCCAAGCTGCAAACAGATTCTGCATTTTCTGACGCCCAGTTTGCGCCAGTCTACAGTTATCTTGCTACTAGGGGATTCTTAGTGGGTAATCAGAATTATATTTTTTGAATTTAAATTCAAAGTGTAGCATTTAAAGCGGCTCTATTTGGTATCTATTAGGTTGTATTGTTTTGAAAGATGCGCAAGTACAAAACTGCTTCTCTAATAAGATGTATTAGGATTGTTAGTGGGTAATCGGAATTAAATTAATTGGATTAAAATTCAAAGTACATCTTCTAAAGCGGCTCTATTAGGTATCTAATAGGTAGTATTGTTTTAAAAGATGCACAAGTACAAAATTGCTTTTCTACTAGGATTTATTAGGATTGTTAGTGGGTAATCGGAATTAAATTAATTAAATTAAAATTCAAAGTACATCCTCTAAAGTGGTTCTATTAGGTATCTATTTGGTTGTATTTTATCGAAAGATGCACAAGTACGAAGTTGTTTGTCTAATAGGATATATTAGGATTGTTAGTGGGTAATCGGAATTAAATTATTTGGATTAAAATTCAAAGTGTAGCCTTTAAAGCGGCTCTATTAGGTATCTATTGTGTTGTATCTTATCGCAAGATGGGCAAGTATAAAATTTCTTCTCTAATAGGATGTACAGTCGACTCCCATAAATTGAACATTCGCCACATTGAACAGTTCATATTTTGATACACCCCCACCACGGGTCTCTTTCAAATTTTGTACACTTCGTCTTTTTGTTTGGGAAGCGCGCACACCAGTTATCAGTGCTGTACCTACTTCACGTATATTCTCAATTGAATGTTAAAATACATAAATTTCGAGTATACGTTACTACAATATTCTCTTGCCATGCGTAAGGGGCGTGGTTTATGAAGTGTTCAATTTTTTAGTTTTTCGATCCAAGCTAATGTTCAATATACGGGAGTCCACTGTATTAGGATTGTTAGTGGGTAATCGAAATTAAATTATTTGGATTAAAATTCAGTGTAGCATTTACATCGGCTCTGTTAAGTATCTATTAGGTTGTATTTTATCGTAGGATGCGCAAGTACGAAGTTGTTTGTATAATAGGATGAAAGTTAGTCTCAACCAATCATAAACAAGTTTCGTCGTGAATACATATAAACCTATAACTATTCGCATGTAAACCCTACACTTATATAATACGCACACGCATGCCTATCGCTGAAAACTAAGATTTGGAACTCTCTTATATACTAACTGGAAGAATATGTTACCGCTTGTGAGAAAGATACACGGCCTAACAATTAATTTTTTGATGTTGTAATGTGCAAATTATTTTTGAAAACTTATAAAGTAGAAAAATTAATATAAAATATAAATTTTAGTACTAAAATTTAATATTTAATTGATTGTCTTCAAAGAACGAATCAAAATCATAACAATTCCCATTTAGTTTGACATTTTTTGTTTGATATAGAAAAATAACGGTTAAACGTACCATCTTAATACTGAAGATTTCATTTTATAATAACTTATACTTTTTGGATAAGTAAAATCTCTTTATACAAGTTTATAACTTCGATTATTATCCACATAATCTTTTTTTTTACTTTACCATGTATTTTTTATCTACAGAATATTGATTTAATTATTTTTAAGTTTTATCTAATGGATAATTGTATAAGTTAAAAAGTCATTATTTATAATAAGCAAAAAAAGTGTTTTTAGCGTTTTAAATAGCGCGCGAAAAGCAAGCAATAAATTATATGTATAAGTAAAATTTGTTGAAATGTCCGGGGTGCGTAATACTTGCATTCGACCCTACATTACTACGCGAGCGGTGGGAGATACTGCCTGACTCGATTTACCGAACTGTTCAGTAGATTTTAAAGAGCGCGAAAGGAGAAGCTTCATTATAGTTTTGTAAAGTTTCATATATAAGAAACATAAACTTTCTTCTGCATATGATATAAAACTTTACCGAACTTTTGAGTAATTTTTCAATTCCTTAATAAGAATGATTCATCAACGTTAGTAATTTTTTAACTAATCTTACGGGAATAATTCACGTAAATCTTTTAAAGTTTGCTACGCTCTTCATATAAGAATTTTACTGTACAGTATTAAAGTTTACCGAACTGTCATGTATTTTATAACATTCAGTTTGTCACTGATTATTAAAAAAATGTGAAACATTATCGAATTTGTCATTATATCCCCAGTTTGTTCAACAGTTCAGTAAAAGTTTAACGAACACATTTTCTCCGTGCACAAGTAGAATTAGGCTTAATCATTTATACAAGTAAAAGTATGTGAAAATAGTCGTTTAAATACGCACTTGAAATGCTAGAGCGACATTCATTTTTTGAAAAAACTGAGGATTGATGTGTTCCGCTCGTAATTTGAAATTTATTTTCATATTATAACCTTTCGGGTCTTCCACAGCCAGTATTGCATACCAATGTTTCAGTGAAATTGGTCCATCAGGTGTCTGAAATGAGGAAATGATTTCTATAAATGCTTTGACTTCAT
>CAJFCO010011627.1:0-11416 GCA_904066015.1 Synergus gifuensis
AGGATTGGTTGTTTTACATTTACATCGAACCAATCGTCTAATACAGTGGTATGGAAAATTTCATTGGTTTTACCCATGAATGTTTTAAGCTCTATTTTTACTTGTTTATTCACTACTTTTCTATATTTCGCACCAAGCACACCATATACTTTTACTGACCCATACTTATTCAATATGCCCCGGATACATTGTTCAAATACAATTTAAGCATCATCGAGGAATGGACTTATATCTATATGTACAAGATTCAGGATAACACCTGTTCGAAGCCTACAATTAAACACCGTCTCACAATCAGCCCAGCTAACTCGATCATTTATGTCATTATTATCACAATCAGTCATCTGTATTCTACCACCTCGTTTCAAATGTACTTCGAATAAAGTATGGAGACGCATAATTTGTTGAATAATATTGATACACCTTTTCTTTTCAGATGTCCAATACAACTGTCTTAATATATTGTTTAAAGTGATTAGATTAACATTACACTGATTTACCCATCTGCGAATGAAATCAATTTTCACACTTTCCTCTTGAAAGTCTGGCAGAACAGACAAAGCCTCTTCAATCACTGGAATGAGCACTTCACATTCGTCAAGAATATCTTTATTCTGACAACGTTTCAGTGGCCGCCCATCGATGTTGTCCTGCTGCGCAGAAATTTTGCGTTTTACAGACATGATGACTGATGGAATTCTCTCTGCTGCTACTCTTGTCTCTACTCTCAGGATACTCTGCTGCTGCTGCTGCTGTTGCTGTTGCTCAGACAAGGTGTGAAACCTCGAATGATTTTCCAGCCTGATGCACCGACTTATATCCCCGAATGCTCCCACTCTTCCTCTATTTTTCACTCTTTATTTTTCTCACCATTACAACTGTATGCGCGTTGGCTTACAAAAATTGGAGACAGATTTTTAAAAATAAATACACCGACTTATATCCCCAAATTCCCCCACTCTTCCTCTATTTTCCACTCTTTATTTTTCTCATCATTACAACATTATGCGCGTTGGCTTACAAAAATTGAAGACAGATTTTTAAAAATAATTACTTAAAGGTAAATATATAATAATAAATAATAATAATAATATATAATATTATTATAATAATAAAAGTAATGATACAATTTTTATTATTTTTAAATGCGGTAATAACAGCGGTGGCAGTGATTACATCGGTTACAATGACGATGGTGGCGATGATGTCGATCTCGGCGTTGTCGGCGACAGTGTGAACCTTGATCATTAGGTAGAGTAGTTGTTCGTAGTGGAGAAACTGGTGACCTTATAGGTGAAGGTATAGACGTTGATTTGTGAAGAAGAGATCTAGATCGCTATGGTGATAGTGTTCATGGAAGCTCATAAGATGGCCACTTAAAATCTACTTGATTTTCATTGTCAGATGAGAATTCAGACGTTGTGGGTGACGCCAGCAACATTACTCGAGCAAGCTTAAGATGAAAAAAACTTGAAAAATTTAATTAAATAATGAAAAGTTGAATTATATACATGTATAATAATTAAACCCTACCTCATTCTCTTCATCACTGACATTAATGTCATCCACATACTTATTTAGCATGTCTTCTAAACTTTTCTTATTCGCCATCTTAAAATCTTATTCTCCTACTGCTGCTGCTAATACTGCTGCTAACTGCTACTGCTGCTGGTGCTACTGCTGCTGCTGCTGCTGGTGCTACTGCTGCTGACTGCTACTGCTGCTGCTACACCGCCGTCTGTCTATCTACCGTTTCGTGCCGTCTTATATATCCACAGCCCTACTACACACACTGTTGGTCCCACTTTGGAAGCTGTGCATGCGTTGAAAAATGTGCAGAAATTCTAACGTACACTAGGTGAACTACAAAGCCACGGCCGATAAAGTAGGTCACTGACATACTAAATGAGTTTTTATTTATGGCAAAAATCTTCATTACCGACTTAAAGCATGCCTTTGGTAGGAAAATGTATTACCGACTGGGGATTATACCCGCCGGGGGTAATTTACCATGGAGCAAAACAATCTGCATTACTGACTTAAGGCATACCTTGGGTAGGAATCTGCATTACCGACTGGGGATTGTACCGGCCGGAGGTAATTTAGCATGCAACACAACCTTGCTCGACGGATAAGTGTTCCCGTAGCGGCATAGTACAACTACTCTAGACGCTGAATAAATAAATATAATCTTATAAAAAACAATTATTAATTAAGAGCATGGATTACTCGTAGATATATTATGGATATACTTATAAATAATCGATATTTGTAAATTTTAACGCATATACGGGGCATTATTCCTCAAGTGTACCACCCTCAGAATTTGACTTTATATGATCGAACTTAAACTTGGGTAAAGTATAGTCCTACTAGGTACAACTTTAAAGGAAGAAGATTTTTTCGAGTGGATAAAAATTGACCGAGATAGTGGAGGGGGAATTTTTCGAATTTTTTTGATTTTCTGCTGTTGCGTGCTATTTCGAAGGTACTAAGCTCCTTTCCTATGGAATATACAAAATTTTGTCCCACATGTTTTTGATAGCTTTTTTCCCTGGTATATCGAATTGTTATAACCATTTTTAAAAAATTGAAAATTTGACCGATTTTTTTGAAAATCAAAATATTTTTGACTTTTTTAGAAAAAAGGCATTTTTTTGTCTCAAAATAAAGCTTAAGTCTTTATCTTTCGATGCTGTAAAACGCAACTTGCTGTTTTTTGTTGTTTTTGAGAAATAAAATAAAGAGTAAAGAGCCGCGCCGACGCGCTCGAGACTGCTGGGCCTCTTAATCCGCGGAACTTTTTCGGACTAATTTATCGTATCAATTATGAATATTAATTGTATATTGTATTTCATGCCTCCTCCGAATAGATCAACTCGTAGTTCCCCCTGTGGGAAACCACTACAGGACGGTTTTTACCATCGAGTCCACCATCTACATTTTATATAATTCGCGTCGTCTAGTAATGTATTCTCCATCTCATTTGTAACAAGGTTATTATAAACTCACCACCTGGTGAATCGAGAGTGGTCTGTGGACCCACCATTAAGTTATGGGATGCAACCGTAGTTGTGAATACATCTTTATAATAGAAAGCCACGTTAGGTTAGACTGCAAGAGACGCGCTCCGACTCGTTCATTTGATGACGAGCGGCAACGAGAAGTAGACATGTTGTGAGAAGATGAGAATAAAGAGGAGTGTAAGAACGTTGATCTTGTGCAATGATTTCACCACCTTGAACTTTTGGAGCACATCCATCATTTGATCAGTAGGAGACCAAATGATTATTTATTTGTCTACTAACTATATATCCTTCACCCCTACTTAATGCTGGTGCTGCCACAGTTTTAAAGTAACGAATTATTTTCTTATTCACAACACGTTACTGAGGAATTGTCAAGTCTTATTTTATGAATTTAAAATTCTCTCTCAAGTGTATAATTACTTTATTATTCTTGTAGTGATACTCGTTCAATCAAAACAAATCCTTGATGCCAGTCAATCTTTCACAGAACGAAAATACAAAATACATAAATATTTCGTGGCGATTACAACAAACGGTCAAATAAGATTCGTCAACCGACGATTTTCAAATAATGCATCAATAATCGGAATTTCATACCCATGAACAAATCAAAAAATATCAAATAAGCAAGTACAGATGAGAAATGTGATAAAACATAAGTAAATACAAATAAAATATCAGTCAAGCAGCACAAGGTTAATAAGATAAAATTGTACCTCGAGTAAAAATTTTAGCAGCGAGAAATAAAATATAATAAATGCTCAGGTTTCGAAAATGGTAAAAATAAACGATATGGATGATACATCAAATAATTGCAGATAGCACGCGTATGTTTTGTTTATGATAACTGGCGGTAACCTTTGAGTCATAGAAGCGGGTAGTAGGATATGACAATCTTAAACTGGATGAGCTCTCCATCAAGTTGACGGGTGTGTCATGTAAATAAACGGGTAAATAAATCTCGTAGTCAAAACTATTGTAGCCAAAAATCGAAGCGTTCCGCCTCCACACTGTAGTCAAGCCCGACAAGAATATGCCAACCAGATATGAGCCTTGGATATGACTAAGGCTTCGCGAAACCCAAAAAGGCAGAAAGTGGTCATCAATAAATACACCACGCTGTAAGGACACGAAAAAGAAACCACGACTTTACACTTTAAGAACCAAGACACGAAATCACTACGAGAACAGAACCATGGATGCACTAGACTCACCCCAGGACGAAGCCAATGCCAAAGCTCGAAAAGGAAGTGGTGCTTGCCTCGGAGCTTATCTTCTCGCCGCGAGGCACAAATTAAAAGTATCAAGCAACTTGAATCGCTCACGAAGAAAGCCTTAATCACGCCCATTATCGAAATACCACACGGGGACAATTCTGCCCAATCACGAAAATCCATAGCCCTACAATCGCATCGATAATCGATTATAATATTCCTGTCTTGGGAACAAATGAGAGAGCTCAAACCACGAAATATCCTTCTACGCAATTAAACCTCGAAAGGTTTAATTTTAACTAAACTATTTAATTCCTACAATATCCCCCTTTCGAAAGGTTGTAGCTCCCAAAACGTTTCGAACCCCATAATAATATTAATTAAATCAATATAAGTGTCTTCGCTCATCCACACATACAATATTCTCTTAACAAAACAAAAACGAACCTTATAGCACCAAAATGCGGCTAACATACGCCACACCTTGTTATCATTAATGCGACTTATCTATCATCCTCACATTTCTGAGGTACACCGTCCAAGGATATGCTGCAAATAGAATTCTATATGTAAGCTAAATACACGCGGATACAAAAATTTCGAAGGTCGGTCAATCGACATCATCATGACTCCTTTCATCGCGCACGGACGTATCGCTTTAGCGAGGGTGATCCCTCTTCAGACTGCACCAATTGTAAATCCCTATGATGTCTTCTGAATCCTCCGCATTTACCAATTGGAACGCGTTACCCCCAAACTTCTTATGAATGCGATAGGGCCCATAGAAAATATGAAAGAATTTGCGGGTGACCTTCTTCAACGCGTCAGACTTCTTTGGCACGATTAGCATGATGAGATCCCCTATTTTAAATTCGGTCTTCAAGCACGTTTTTCGCATTAATTTTCTTCTCTCAAATCCCGCGAGGAGTCGCTTATTCGCCAATTCTACCTTAGCATCGTGTGAAATATCCTCGGCAAGAGGAAAAGATATAACCTTCTTGATTTGGTCTACCGGTTTTTTACCAAAATGTAACTCAATCGGAGCAAAACCTGTGCTGCTATGCACCGTGATGTTCAAGAGCTTTTCGATTTCTGGAATATGTTTGGCCCATCGCGTGTGAGCTTCCGCACAGAAAGTCCTGAATAATCGCCCTAACTCACGCATAACCCTTTCAGTTGGGTTACTCTGCGGGTGCCGTATCGAACTAAACATTGGTTTTATTCTCGCTTTGATAAGAGCTGCGCTCCAGATGGGAGAAGAGAACTGGGTGCCATTATCAGCAAGAATTCGCTCCGGTTTCCCCATTTCTGGTATATATTTGCTAATCAATTTATCCAAGGCGGCCTTAGTGGTCTCCCTTTTCATAGGATATAGCTTGACGTACTTAGAATGTGCATCCAACAGAACGAAGATATATTCCACACCACCGATGAATCTAGGTAATGGTCCGTAGAAGTCAACAGTAACAAATTCATGTGGTCGCTCAGCTTTTACGAACTCATTTTCTCCCTCTAACTTGTAATTAATTGGCTTAACCCTCTGACAAAGGTCTTAAGGACTTAATGTCCTTATTCATTGCTTTCCAGACGAGGAACTGACGAATATAGTGCAAAGTCTTGTAGTAACCTGGATGGCCTAATTTTGAGTGTATATGTCCGATGATCTTATCGGCCAATACCCTAGGCAAAACCAGCTGCCAATTTCCCGATGCATGATCCATACGGAATAGCGTTTCATCAAACATTTTTTAATTATTTACATATGTATGTATATTTATATTCTTTCGGATTTCCGCAATACGTTCGTCTTGTTCCTGTGCGACCTTAATATTTTTTAATTCACTTCTCAACTCTCTATCAAGCTCCACAGTGTCACAACGAATGATCAAACCTATAGCTAATTTACATAATAATCTATTAATCGCCACCCTATTTCCATCCTCTTCCTCTTCGAATTTCCCCCTTGGGTTCCGGCTAAAAAAATCAGCAATAACATTGTCTTTGCCCGCACAATGCTTTACCTCAAAACTATAACCCTGCAAAATTACACTCCATCGAATTAATCTTGAATTCGTGAATTTGGCCTGGTTCAGAAAAGTGAGAGCTTTATGGTCTGTTATTATTTCGAATTTATTTCCGTATAGGTGCCTATGGCAGGCAAGCACGGAATAAACAATTGCAAGCAATTCTTGTTCCATAGTTGAATAATGAGTCTCGTCCTCATTTAAACATCTACTAACAAGCGAAATGACCTGATGATCTCCCTTTTCATCTGTCTGGTACAAAATTCCACTAATCCCCTTTGTCGAGGCGTCCGTTTGTAATCGGAAAGTAAAATTTGGCAAGTAATACTTGAGCATTATGCAGTTCGCAAAATTATTTTTTACGGCAATATAATTTATCCTATGTTTCTCCGTCCATTTCCAAGCGTGAAATTCTTTTAGAAGATCCCTAAAAGGTTCTATGAAATTTGAATATTGCGCTACTAATTGTCTATAATAGTTGTATTTTCCAAAAAAGCTTTGAAGTTGCTTTTTATTTTCTGGTTCCGCAAAGTTCCGAATTACATCGAGTTTATCCTGACCTGGTACAATCCCCCTCAGAGACAGCTCATATCCTAGAAACTTTATGGAATCTTGAAAAAACAATGATTTATGTAAACGTAATGTAAAATTTTGATCCTGAAGCACCGTAAAAATTGCACAAATATCATTCAAATGCCTCGTGAAACCACCCACCGTTGTTATCACCAAATCATCAACATAAGCCGTTAGGCAAGCTGGAAAGAATCGAACTGATTACCCAATGCACAGCTCAACGTGCGAATAAAGCCCGAACCTGCGGTCTTAAGGCCAAAAGGGATACGACGGAATTGATAGACCTTATAATTATGCACGAAAGCAGTATATTTTCGTGATTCATGATGTAAAGGTATCTGCCAGTACCCATTGGCCAAGTCTGGTAGAAATGTATTTTACCCCGTGAAACTTCTGCATGATATCTGTTATGAGGGGCGGCCCTTCATTCTCTGCCTCTATTATTGCGTTTATAAACCTGGTATCCAAACAGATCCGAATCTTGCCATTATTTCGAACAGCGATACGCAACGGATTGCAATACGAGATAGTTGAGCGTTCTATGATTCCTTGCTCTAACATGCGTTCCATCTTCTCGTCTACCAACTCTCGATATCGGAATGGTATTGGGTAGGATCTATGAATTATCGTTTTATGTGGTTTTATTTTCAATTTATATTCATATGACCCGGCATGAATGTTTTTTTGCGAAAACAAATATCGGAATTGCGATAGGCGTTGCGTAAATACTTCGCGTTCCCCGGTCGAAAGCGATGTGAGGGATTCCGCGATAGATCGCACCTCATTCAAAAAGGTATCCCCCTCTTGGGTTGTGTATACCTTATTTAAATTAAACCTCGCGAAATATTCTGCCTCCTGTTCATTAAAATCTTTCTCATAAAAAATATTCTGTCCATTCTCAGAATCAGAATCATTAATAGAAAAATTGATATCAGCTGTCTGTAATTGAGTACTAATCTCCGACAAATAGCTCTTATTTACAAATTTTTGTTTATTTTGATCATTTGAACTAGCAGTTGCTACTCGCTGACTTATATTTCGGTTTATGACACTCTTATTGCCTTCTATTTCTTGTTTTTCGAATTAATTACATGACGATAACAAGTCTATATTTATATCCGAGATACTATTGTTGAAAGTGCCACACGTCTGTGGCCCTTTAAAATTTAAATGCCTAGTTTTATCTGATTCGTCACTATTAGTCATTGTACTCTCTGATTCTGCTATATTTTTATTATTTAATATAATTTGAGAACGATGCTCCTCTTGATTATGAAGTAATCTACTATTACTACCTTTATTCATTTCTGAGTTTTGAAACTCAAAAAATCGTCCGGTATGATTATCGTTTTTTAGATTTTTCAGACTATTTGGCAAAAGGAGACTACAATCTGGCAACTTAATTATTTGAATGAAAGTATATTCACTATCATGGGATGACAACACTTTTTCAAACGATGCGCGACCATACAAGGCTAGCTCCCGTGGAACACAATGTTTATTTATCGCAACTCGCTTAGAACCAAAATCCGAAACAACTCGATTGTCTAACAGCCAGTCATTACCGAGTATCATTTTATTGGAAAGCCTTGGAACGACAAGAAATAGTATTTCTTTTTTAAATTCCCCTATCTCTATATTTAATAGGACCTGCTTGTTGATCCTCGTTATTTTCTTTCCTATTGCCGTTAGCAGCAAAACGTTCGAAACTGGTAATTCCAGAATTTTATCATACCCCAATAAATATTTATGAAAGACTTCCGAAATGCAGGTAATTTGACTGCCGGTGTCAACCAAAGCTGCGATCGGAAAATTGAATACATTTACTCGTAACATTAAACATTTCTGGATTTTCTGATATCCCGAGGTATTTTCTACACCCGGCTGATCATTTACGCCCCCCTTTAGGTCCTCAAAAAAATCGAAAGGGTCTTGACACGATGCTGAACCTGAACACCCCGCGTCATCTTTCAGTTTAAATTATTCATGTTGGGGCACGACGGCGGTGGTTTGCTGAAATCTGGAAACATCGTTCTTTCCGTATTCGGCCATGTGACAGATTGTGTAGCCATCGAATTTATCGTTGAATAATTCTGATGATTATTCCAACGAGTATTGTTTGTGTCATGTACACGGTTAATTATGTGACGCCATGCCGGTTTTACCTATGCATGAAGAGCAGCGGATGCTGCTGGAAATGATTTCCGAACACCATGCGGGTTTTACCTGCATGAAGAATAGCAGATGCTGTTGGAATATATTTCCAAATTCCACGCGGGTTTTACCTGCGTGAAGAGCAATAAATATTGCTATGTGCTTGAAAGCACCTATCTTATACTAAATCATAATTAATTAAAATGTTCTTTGTAAATTAGTAGGTTTTACAGAATTTTATTGTTTTCTGAAAATAGAAAGTCGATCAGGGTCTTGCTTGTCATCTACATCGTCATCGTCACATCGTGATTTGAGAAGGGAGCCGCCATCTTTGATTCAGAAGTCGCCATCTTCTAATCAGACAGTGCCGTTGCAAACTGATCAGGGGCCCTCGGCAAATGGAATTTCAATAATTTCAACTGCTCTGGATTCTCAACAGACCACGCGCTCTACGTCAGATGAAAAAGATGATAATGCTATTAAGACTTTTGACAACTAGATCCTAAATGTTATTGGGAAATGTTGTTTGGAAGAAAGATTTTTAGCATCTGCAGTTCGCGATGAATTTTCAGTTCGATGGTTGGATATTAAAAAAGTCGGATTATCGAAGGATGAAAGGCAAGATCTTCTCAAAAAATATCCACCGCCCAGCAATTGCATCTTTCTCGATCCGCCAAAACTTAACGCTGAGGTTAAGGCAGCCATTCAGTTGACAGCCTGCTTATCTGCTTTGGGAAAAACGATCTCCACTCTTATTCAACGTGATTCAACGAATGAAATTCCTCTTATATAGGCACTTAGCGACACTTCCCGTTTGCTTAGTGATCTCCAAAATAATGAGTCTCAAATTAGAAAAAGTCTCATTCTGACCAATTTGGATGCTGCATCAAGGAATATCTTGAAATCAACTCAGTTTGACGAGTTTTTATTTGGAAAGGACTTAGCTGAAAGCCTAAAATCAACAAAAGTTTTGGAGAACACGTCAAAAACCATAAAATCTTCAAAGAATCAACAGTCAGGACATTCAAAAAACTCCAAAGGCCCGTCTCGCCGACAATACAAACCTTACACGTCGACGCAGCACGGGCAGAAGAAGACTTCCGTGAATCCACCCAAGAGTTTCCTGAAACAGGATCCTCAGGCCAAGACCCAATCCAAGAGAGAGTTCTCGAAAGGATCCCCGAGGAGATACCCGAGAAGACATTAAATGAGTGGCAGGATGCAATAACGGGACGCACGCTCGAAAACGCGTAAAATTATTGTCCAAGCGTCTTGTAATATCCAAATTTTAAAGTTTAAAAAATTAAATTTTTAAAAATGCATGCTTGTAGAGAAGAAGAAATCGAAACTTTTTTCTATTTAAAGTTTTTTTGTCCGATGAATATTTTTAATACTAAAAATAAAAAAGTGAAAAAAAAATTTCCCCAAATTGAATTACGTTTAAAAACATAAATCGTGAAATCTCAGCCAAATATTATTGAAACTGTTTAAAATTTGGTATGCACACGCAGTATGCTCTAGCAAAGCCTACAAAATCAAAAAAATAACTAAAGCTGTCTATTGTTTAATAACCAGTAATTGCAAATTGAGACTCGTCGATAAGTACGTTTTTTCAGTTTCGGTGAAGGAAAGTATCGAGGAAACTTTGGAGTTGAAAGAACTTCCAGTGAGACATTTTTTCCTTACTATTAAACGAAGATTTTTGGAAATTTTTAGATCATTTCATTAAAAATTGAAGGAAATATACATTATGTAAGAAAGCACGCGACACCATCCACGATTGCACTGTGAGCGAGGGTACAAGCGAACAGCGAGAAGCTCACGGTGCAATCGGGGAAGGCATCGCTTCCACTTTACATAATGGATATTTCCTTCAATTTTTAATGAATTGATCTAAAAATTTCCAAAAATCTTCCTTTAATAGTAAGGAACAAATGTCTCACTGGAAGTTCTTTCAACTCCAAAGTTTCCTCGATACTTTTATTCACCGAAACTGAAAAAACGTGCTTATCGACGAGTCTCAATTTGCAATTAATTATTATTATACAATAGGCAGCTTTAATTATTTTTTTGATTTTGTAGGACTCGCTAGGGCATACTGCGTGTGTAGACCAAATTTCAAACAGTTTCAATAATATTTTGCAGAGATTTCACCATTTATGTTTTTAAACATAATTCAATTTGGGGAAATTTTTTTTTCACTTTTTTATTTTTAGTATTAAAAATATTCATAGGATGAAAAAACTTTAAATAGAAAAAAGTTGCGATTTCTTTTTCTCTACAAGCCTACATTTAAAAAAATTTAATTTTTTAAACTTTAAAATTTGGATATCACAAGACGCTTCGACAATACTTTTACGCGTTTTAGAGCGTGCTGTGACGGTCTAGTCACTTGGATTTAAATAAATTGGATTGTATTCCT
>CAJFCO010011718.1:0-10063 GCA_904066015.1 Synergus gifuensis
ATATATATATATATATATATAAAAGTTCATACATATTTATGTGCATGCGTGTGTTCACGAAACTGATTCAAGCAAATCACTTAAATTTTCGTCGAAGCAAAAATTTACAGCTCTGAGAAAATATATAGCCTTGACAATAAATTGTGATACTATTTTTAATTTTATGTTTGTTTTTATAAAGAGTGATTCATTTTTTCATACACCAGTAATTAAGAATAATATTTTTGAAAAGTGTTGTGATATTTTTCGTTTTTTTCTCTTTTTTTTCAATTTAATTCACTTTTCTTAAGGATTTAGAATCTCAGGGGGGAGAATTTTATCTTCGACACGCTATGAAAGTGAAGTGCTTTTTTCTCGTTTGTGTAGATACGCACACACATTTATACACTCTCATATGTACGTATGCAGGTTATTATATGTACACGATGCGCGTACGCAAGTTCGTTCATGCATACGAACATGCAGACATATGTATAGATAGTAGGTAGGTTAACAAATTGATTGTTTATATTTTGTATGATCAGTAGACCGGTAGCAAAGATCGAAAACATTTTTTTCCACATTAAGAAATGAGCAATAATGGTGGAACGTTTTACACAGTGAGAAGGTTTAATGACAATTTAGAATATGTATCGATGAAACTAATGTGATATTTTTTATATTTTATTCATTTTAAAAATGTAGAAACAAAAAATCGTTATTATTGAGAAATTGAAATTTCAAGAATTATATTTTCTGTATTTTTTCACATTCAGCACTGAGAAAACTGGTTCGGACAACAAAACTTTTTGTTGCTATAGAAGCAACAAAAATTGTTTGGTTGTGCCAACCAAATCTTGGTTCTTTCAGCAAACCTTTTATTGAACCAAGAAAATTCATTTAAACCAACAAAATCTCAGTTTTGATTGAATTAACAAAACTTTGGTTGGTTCAAGAAAAATTCGGTTGACACAACCGAATTTTTGTTACTTCTAGAGCAACAAAAAGTTTTGTTGTCCGAACCAAATATTTTTCTCAGTATTTAGGCTTTTCAGTAAATATGTGTTGTTACTAGCGTTAAAAAATATATTTATTGTTTTATTAGACACTTGTTAGTTTAATATATAATTTACTAAATTTCACTATTAAGAGACTAAATTAATTCTTGTTTATACGTGAACTATGACGAAACGAACAAAAAACTTTCTCACAGTGAGGTCAAATGAAAAGTCTTTTGAAAATAAGAAAATGAAGGATAATTCCAAAGATAATTCTGCACGTCGAATTTCGAAATTTGCCTCCGGACACATTCTAACGTCTATTTTCCCCTTTCCGTCTCAACTATTTCCAAACTGTTCTCATATCTAGAGTCTAAATCACAATCCTAGTTTCCTCTCCATCCTTGCATAAACGTACATTTCGTCGAATTCGTTTCGAGTCTTGAACAAATCGATCAAGAGAAATAAGTTCCATTTTTAAATGACGGTACAATTAATTTAAAAAAAAGGAAAAAAAAACGAGAAAAAAAGTAATTTGTTTAGTCGATGCTACCGATAACACTATGGAGTAATAAGTAATTGAAGGAGTATAATAGGGAAAAAACGACAACGACGACGACGATGATGACGATTAATTATAATGATAATAATAATAATGATAATGAATAATAATAATAATAAACTATTTGTGATCATGTAACAGCGTTGACTCGTATTGAGAACGAGTCACGCAACACCTCTTGATGATGGATTTAAATAAAACAAATATAATTCAGATTGAAATCGCATCATAGACTCTCTTTATTGACTGATCAGTTTTTATAATTGTATCACCAAAATCAGTAAGCTCTTGGCCTTTTTCTGTTTTCGCTTTAGTCGAATGAACGCTATGGATTAATTTTTTTTTTATTATTTGCCCTTTCCTGCAAAAAATTCAATTTTCTCGTTACACTTTGAAATATATGACGTGTACGGTAGCTTCGGTATTAAGAAGTCGGAATTTCTAATTGAAAATTGCTAATTTAAAATTGCTGTATTAAAAATCGCTAACGCATACGTGATTTTTCATTTGCACATATAACGTTAGGACGGAATAAGATTGTTCGTTGGCAAATTGAAGCATTACTTAAGAATTTTTTATGTAGCATCGTCTGGAGCGTGTATACTTCCTTTTATGAGTGTGTAGGTACCTGTTGCTATGATCCTATATCGAACAGAAATGTGCCTCCGTCATTTTATGTTCCTTCTGAACAATAGTTCATTCCATGGCCACTGCAAGTCACATTCTCCTGTGACAAAGCTTGAACAAGAAACTGCATCAAATAGTAGAGAGTCTCTAAGCTTATCGCAGTTGAAATATGGCTACAAATAGATTTTTTACAAAAGAATTTTCTGTCAGTAGTTTTGTTCCCCTTTTTCTATCTCACACACATACAAGAAAATTCCATGGCGGATGCACATTCCTTAGATGTTACACAAACTGTCATCCCACCAAGACTCGAAAATTTTCCTCCTTTTTCCTGAAACCTTAGAATTTCCAAAGTATCTTAAATCACTATCGATGGTCTTATAACTGCCTGCTGCCTGTCTATATGCCTTTTATTAATTTGTAGATTATTAATAGATTATTAATTATTAATATCTCTAATTCCTACCTCGATCGACTCGAATTTAATAATCCAGAACAATAACGGAAGGAAAAACGTGAATTAAGCCGATCGAGGAGCCCTAACAGTAGAATTAATCAATTTACCAGTAGTTGTATGCCAAGTAGAAATGTTTAATAATTTTAACATCTCTCTGCAAAATGACATTTTATTTGCTCTCCTTTAGAAATTTCACTTATCCTTTATCGTTATCAAAAACTATCCCATTTGTTTCTTTATCCAATCTCTTTCCTCTTTCAGTAATTCGATAATAATCTGATTTCTCCTTGTAGCGATCGTGAATATTTATCAATATTGATTTCTTTCTTTTTTAAATAAGTCATCGGCCTTTTTCGCAAACATGGAGAATCAATCTCTTCTATTAATTTTTCAGCTAAGCAGCTTAAATCGATTGTGGGAGCGAGTATACGAAAGAAAAGAAGCTTAGGGGAAGTTAAATTTCTTTTCTGAAGAATACTCGTCTCTCGTGCCAGCGGCGGCTGCGTGTTTCTTATGATTTTAGTCAATGCCTATTCACTAATTTATTAATTTTGATCAGTGACCCAGTGTTTATTTTACAGCTATAGGAGGAAGGGCTTTTACGCAAACGCATGACAATTTTACATATTTATTGTATTATCTGTATGTACAATTATACATTTTGTTTGACAATGCTCACGAAAACATTATCTTCATTCACGTGGAGCTGGTAAATCAATTCGGTTAAGTGTTCAAGGAAAATTGAGCTAATATTCTTTTCAACCTCATTTTTAATTAAATGGGTTATAATTAGAATTTTCTTTTTTTTGATAAATTGATCGATTAACCCAACCAATTTTCCAGCCCCACATGAGCTCACACACACCACCCACACACTTTGCACAACACGAATCACATGTTTTCATCTTCCCTTTGATATTCTTTTTCCTTTTTTCAGCGCTCGCTCTCGCTATATATGATTTTAAATTGATTTTTCCGGGCGTCGCTTCCAAGAATATTTTCATCCTCAAAACCACGAACGGATGCTAAAACATTTCTCGAGATGAACGTGCATTGCACAATTGATCATGGAGTTTTTATATTCTCAGGTTTTTATATTCTCATTTTTCCTTAGTTTCTAAAGGAAAGGTATTCAGTTCTGGACACACGATTTTTAAACTCAGTCACACGAAAATCATATACACAGATTAATACATACATATACATATACATATACCTGTGCATTTTGCATATATATAGCAAACGTTCATAAAACCTACGTAGAAACGATGAAATTGTTAAAAAGTAAGATGCCAACGAACAAAAAGTAAATCTGAAACTAATAACGGCCGGGATTCTAAAGTCAAAGGGGATACACAAATCTTGCATGCTGCATTATACACACTATCTCTACGCTAACGACTCAACTTTCTTCTGTGAATTGGTTTCTTTAAAGTGTGTCATCAAACATAATTAACCGGAAAACTCAACTGTGAATTTTGTAATCAGCTTTTTAAAAGATTAACGATTATTTGTTTAAAAAAAAGTATCTACTTCCTTTCATCACTTTCAAAGACACCACTCACCTATTCTCCAATTCAATTTTTTTATATCCACACAAGGAAGGTTGTTCCTTTCCAGTTTTATTAATTATTAGAGAGATGATAATAGCCAATTATTGAACTTATCTAGCAGAAATTGGTCTAGTTTTTTCTTAACACTCTTAAGTAATTCGTAAGGCTGAAATGGGGAAAACTAGACTAGAGGAACTAGGTAGTGCCTAGTTAGAGCCTAACTAGAATTTCCTGAACAGATTTCAATGAGGAAATCCTTGACTAGTAATCAATGAAATTTCCTCATTCAATACGAGTATTGAATCTGTATCAGTATCAGTATCTGTATCTGTATCAGTATCTGTATCTGGATAGAAACTAACTAGGATTTCTTGCTCTGCAGTTTTAACTCGAAAGATTCTGCATGCAGAAAAATAAATAAATAAGAGTTATATTTCACTTAAAAAATGGAAACAATTTTATTAAATCTACGGAAGTACCTACACTGAGAAAAACGTTTGGTTCGGACAAGAAAACTTTTTGTTGCTATAGAAGCAACAAAAATTATTTGGTTGTGCTAACCGAATTTTTTTTGAACCAACCAAAATTTTGTTAATTCAACCAAAACTGAGATTTTGTTGGTTTAAATGAATTTTCTTGGTTCAACAAAAGGTTTGTTGAAAGAACCAAGATTTGGTTGGCACAACCAAACAATTTTTGTTGCTTCTATAGCAACAAAAAGTTTTGTTGTCGGAACCAAACAGTTTTCTCAGTGTAGTAAGAAACTAACCAGATTCCTTCTAGATTTTCTAGTCAGTTCCTCACTCGATGCAGCGTTACATTCCTTACTAGTAACTGACAAGTTTCCTCGTTGGGTGCTAACCAGACGTAGGGAAAAATTGACTAGAAACTTGCACAAAAATAGGACCAATTTCTACTAGGGATAGCAAAGTACATTTTTTACTACTTGGGAATTCCTACAGTGAGAAAACAGTTTAGTTCGGACAACAAAACTTTTTGTTGCTATAGAAGCAACAAAAATTGGTTGTGCCAATCAAATCTTGGTTCTTTCAAAAAACCTTTTGTTGAACAAAGAAAATTCATTTAAACCAACAAAATCTCAGTTTTGGTTGAATTAACAAAACTTTGGTTGGTTCAACAAAAATTCGGTTGGCACAACCAATTATTGTTGCTTCTGTAGCAACAAAAAGTTTTATTTGTCCGAAACAAATATTTTTCTCAGTGTAACAAGTAAAATTATCGACGTGTCCCCCACCGATTTTGATAAAACTTATATATTTTGTAGGCATCAGAAACTAATCGACACATTATTTTTATCGGTCGAAAAACATTTCTAAGGGGTAAAAATAACTATGATAGATAAAATACCACGGAAAAATTTGCAATTCAAAACCTAATAATATGCAATTGATTTGACTATAAAATTTTGACTAGTTTACGTATTAAAATTAATGAAAGTAATTTTGGGGGGTGAAATTTAGGGGTTGTTTTTACCCCTTAGAAATATTTTTCGGTCAATAAAAAAATGTGTCGCTTAGTTTTTGATGCAACATATAGGTTGAAACTTGAAATTTGAAATTTACAACCAAATTTTTGATTTCGCTGAAACTTTTTTCTCTCATTCTATAGACTAAAACAACGACCCGTATTTTTTTTCAATGTTCAATCGATTTTTCAATTTTTCGGTCTCAAGAAAACAGTTTTTCTTCAAATGCTTCGCAAATCGCCAATTTTTCGAATAAAGCTTTGAAATTTTAGAGCGAAATGTGCAATTGGGTCCACTTCAAAATGCACGTTTGAATTATTAAAAATTCATTTTTGGAGTAATTGTTATGAAACAATTTCTTAAACAATTTGAAATATTTTGAAAAAGGTATTTCCGATTTGAATAATATTTTCTGCAATTTGTTATTATAGTATGTAGAATATTGTCTCAAATCAAAATCGGAGGGAGACACCTGGATATGTTTCCTTGTAAGAAAGAATTTAGAGTGGATTTGTTTTCGATAAATCGGAGAAGATAAACAACAAGTCCTAGATTTTTTGCGAAGAATAGAATTACAAGGACAGGAACAACCCTGCTCTGCATCCGTCAATTTACTCAACTATCCATATTTCCATGCAAATGTGTGTCACGTATATGCAGACCGAGGTTTTACCTCGACAGATTGATTTCTTTGTATCTGTAATGCTCTTTACAACCTCCACGTGCGTGCACCGTTAATGTACATGTATTCTAGCTTAAGTAAATGTATGCTCCGAGAGAATATGCTCTAAACTCCCCTGGCGAAAGGAACCCATGTTTGCTTGTCTCATTTCCTTTAACCCCCTAACACGCCCTTCACACTATTAAAATACCGAAAAGCGTACGCTGAGTTATTAGTAAAGAGTTATTAGTAAACTAGTGGCTGTCCAATAGTTGACTCTGCTATCCCATTATTTGGCTAAACGACACTGAGAAAAATGTTTGAGTCGGACAACAAAACGTTTGGTTGCTATAGAAGCAACAATAATTTTTGGTTGTGCCAACCAAATCTTGGTTCTTTCAATAAACCTGTTTTTGGCACAACCGAAAATTTTTGTTGCAACCAAAAATTGTTTGGTTGTGCCAACAACAGGTTTATTTAAAGAACCAAGATTTGGTTGGCACAACCAAAAATTTTTGTTGCTTCTATAGCAACCAAACGTTTTTTTGTCCGACCCAAACATTTTTCTCAGTGGACCTCGTGTCATTAAACTGAGAAAAATATTCGTTCAACAAAATGTTTTGTTGACTTCTAAATTTACAACTGAATTATTTAGAATTGATTCCTCACGTTTAAACACTGAGAAAAATATTTGTGCACAATATTTGTCAACAAAGTTATTTTGTTGTTCTAACCAAGCCTTTTTCTCAGTGAAGACTGTGGTCAACATTAATCAAAAAGATAGCATCAACCAGGTTGTCTACTAATCAAGAAAACCGAGAAATAATCGGAAATTGAAATGAAATCGGGCAAAAAATTGGAATTCAAATGTATTTGATGGATAAAAATTAGTAGACACCCTGAAGGACTGTGGAACCTAGGGATTTCCCGAAGTTTCCAAATAATTCTGGTAGTCAGATGTCCCAAAAACATCTTACTCGAGGAAGTAGTAAGTAGTAAGTAGTAGTTGCCTTCGAACTGAAATTTACAACACTTTGGGAGGTACCTTGAAGTTCCTGTCAGCTTACAGAATATAATTCTTGTGGTCGAACTATCAAAAAACATCAAGGAGTTGTAAATTACAGTTTGAAACCAACTTCCTCGAGCAAAATATGATTTTGCCATTTGAACTGACAGAATTGTTTTTGAAAATATCTTTATCCTCCGAGATATTCCTGGATAAGAAAGAGGAAGCTTGTTTGAAAATCCAGAGAAAATGATTGTACCATTGGGTTTATCTTTGAGTCTTGTGACAATTTCTGTTGTAGCTCAGTCTTGGCCAACAGCTACTTTATTCTTTATACGCCTGGCTCCCAAATCCTTTCACTCTCAATCTTCCATCACCAATCCAAGTACTCTCTAGATCTGCCTGTACATCGTGACAGTTTCGGCACGTGCTATGACCGCTAAACACTCGCTAGCATTAGTCTATTGGCAGAAACGTGCTACCGTGGTTATTGGGTGAAGTTGTGTGTTCCCCATTGTGATGATTAATACCACCAATTTAAGATATATTTTTCAAAACCTAATAGATCTCATTTTTTCAATATTGTTTTTGTAATATAAATAATGATAATTTTTAGGAAACAGAATAGAAACTCTGAGGTTGAACTATGAAGAGTTCTTTTTTTAAGGAGGAAGCAAACAACTTGACAGTTTATACTTCTTTGTAATCGTTAGAGACCCCTTTGTTTTTTATAGTATCAAAAGGTTTATCACAGATCTATCAATCCTTGTTGATCGCTTATTTCTTTCATGTACAAAAAACGATTCTCCCAAAAACTAGTTCCACCTCGGAATTTATGTGGTATTAATCAGTAAAATTGAAGGCTGTCGTACCTTTGGTCCAATTTTGAAAATACTGGTTTTCAGAAAATATTAAGCTCCAATACCAAATCTCGATTCTCTAAATCTGATTCTCTAAATATTTAGTCAAATTGCCATGGAACAATAAATCCTATACTTGTATATCGATTCAATGAAAGATTAAATTTGAAAAAGATATAAAATACTACTAAAATATCTTTATCAATATTTCCGGTACTTGCGAAACACAGTAAACTCCTTCGTTAAATTGACTTCTTTTAAACAATTTAAATAATTGAATTCTCTCAAGCTATTTTCAAAACTACACTAAAACTACCAGCCTTGATAATAACTAGGATCAAACATTTCTTTCCTTCATATTCTATATCTCGCCTTTGGGATTAAAGAACACAAAAATCAACAACTTTTTAATGAAGTTTCCACTATCCAGCTTTACTTAAATCCTATCATAAAATAGAGGCTGCGATCATATCAAAACTACTTGTATAAACTATTAACTTGAAGCCAGTATTCTCGCTTCGCCTATTTCTTGAATGTTTATAGAGGAATTTAAAGGGATTTCAAGAGATTTCGAGTGAGCTTAAGGAATTTTAAAATCTAAAAAGTCTTCTCTGGTGAAATCCTCTAAAGTCTACTAAAATACTCTAAAAACTGTTGAAAACCCTCGAAATCTTTCGAAGCTTTTTGACATTTCTTTGAAATTCGTTTGAATTCTTTAAAATCTCTTGAAATCTTTTGCATTCTTTAAAATATTTAATAAGAGCAAATTTAGTTTCGCTAGCTTTACACTCGCAATATGTAATAAATATTTTTTTGCTAAAACTAAGTCATTTACCTCTAATTTGTACAGACGAAGGCAAATGGCCAAGTTTTAGTGAAAAAATATTGTGACTGTAAGATTAGCGAAACTAAATTTACTCTTCTGGTAATTTATTAAAAATCAAGGACTCTTTGTCAAGTCAAACATAGATTGGGTTGAAGTTTCAGACGTCTAGTCTGACGATTTTCTATACATTTATTGGAATAATGACAAAAAAAAAGGTTTTCACTGTTTCCAAAACCCAAAATTTTTATTTATTAACTAAGAGAAATTTTAGAGAATTTAGAGGAATTTGCAAAAGATTTTAAATAATTTTAAGGAATTTCAAGAGATTTTATAAGATTTCAAAAATTATAAAAGGATTTTAAGAGATTTATAGTAATTTTAAGGAATTTTAAGGGATTTTTCAAAGAGTTGAAAAGAGGTTGTCAATAGATTTTTTTCAGAGATTTCACAAAATTTCAATACATTTTAACTGATTTTAACGAATTTTAAGGAATTTAAAGAGATTTCAAGATATTTGAAGAGATTTTAAGTAATCTTAAGGAATTTTTATATATTTTAAATAATTTTAAAACATTTACAGAAAATTTAAAAGTTTTTAAAGAATTTCTAGTAAGGAATTTTGAGGGATTGAAATTCTTTGCAATCACTTATCACTAAAATCTCTTGAAATCCCTTGAAATTCCTTAAAGTCACATAATATTAAACACTATCTATAAAAAATTTCTAAAAATCTCTGGAAATATTCTTTTGATAACTCTTTAAAACTTTTATAAAAGTCCCTTGAAATCTTGTGAAAACTTTTGAAAATCCAAACTGTTTTGAATTCTTTTAAGAATCCTTTAACGTTTCTTAAGATACATCTTGATATTCCCTAAATTCCTTGAAAAATCGCTTAAAATCTCTATAAAATCCCTTGAAATTTCTCAAAAACCCGGGCAATGCCGTGTAAATTTCCACTAGTAAATAAATAAAAATAAAATGATTTTGAGAACTTTTTTGATATTCTTAAGGCCATGTAAGACTTACCCGATCCCTACCTTACCGACAT
>CAJFCO010011739.1:10643-37961 GCA_904066015.1 Synergus gifuensis
ATCTTGTAAAAAAAGCACTTCTTCGCTGTAGCAATTTGTATGAAACATTGATTCAAATTTGGTACTTTGATGAATACACATTTTATATTTTCTGTAAAAAAAGCACCATTCAAAAAAAAATTGTGTATAAATGAAACTTTCTCAAAAATCGGCAAGTCAAATGAATCAAAATTGTAAACACAGAAAAACTCTTTGTTTTTTACAATTTTGATTCCTTTGATTTGCCGATTTTTTTAGTGCATTTTTATAACTAGAATGCTTCTAAATACCTCAAATAATTATCATATTATATACATAGGAGTTAGAATTTTTTATTTATTTTAGAGGTAAGTTAAACGGTCATTATCTTGTAGGAAAACACTTTTTAAAATCTGCCAAAAATTGAGAAGACTTTTGTCACCTTCCTGAACATAAAAAAATATGAAATCAAGAAAAATTGCAAAACTCTGCAATTAAGAAATTTTTTAAACATATTTTCCGACCGCATGTAACCAAGACATATACAGGGTGGGCTATTTTAATCTCTCCAGCTAAATTTCTAGGAACCTAAGCAAGATAGAGAGAAATGGTTTAGTCAAAAGTTGAAGCAGACAGAGGGGGACACACAATGGTGCCAACTCCCTTGACCTTGAAATCCATTCTCAAGGGAATTCCAAGGACAAATTGAATTTTTTAAATGGGAACACCTATTTTTGACACCGGATTCAGAAAGAGCGGGAAATTCTACATTCAAGTATGTACCCAAGTCATCGGTATATTTTCACCTTGAAGCTAATTAAAGGTCATTTAAAATCTAAAAGTTTTCCGGAAGGTCAAGGTCAGTCCTGAAGTAAATTCAACGAGGAATTCAATGGCGACACTCAATTTGCCCTGCACTTGATTTTCAAGGTCATTTCAAGGTCAGCTTAATTTTTTTAAGTAGGAACCCCTTCTTTTGATTTCGGATTCAGAAAGAGTGGGAAATTCTACGTTCAAGTGAAACAACATTTTTGGGGTCCGCTTGTGTTTATTATGGCAACACCGTGTAGGGATCCAGCTAGTCAAGGCAAGATCCTGTAGGTATCCAGCCTGTCAAGGAAAGATCATGTAGAGATCCAGCCAGTCAAGGAATGCTCGTGTAGGGATCCAGCCAGTCAAGGCAACATCGTGTAGGGATCCAGTCAGTCAAGGCAAGATCGTGCAGAGATCCAGCCAGTCAAGGAAAGATCGTGTAGGGATTCAGCCAGTGAAGGCAAGATCGTGTATGGATACAGCCAGTTAAGGCAAGATCGTATAGAGATTAAGCCAGTCAAGGCCAGATCATGCAGAGATCCAGCCAGTCAAGGAAAGATCGTGTAGGGAACCAGCTACTCAAGGCAACATCGTGTAGGGATCCAGCCAGTCAAGGCAACATCGTGTAAACATCCAGCGAGTTAAGGCAACATCGTGTAGGGATCCAGCTAGTCAAGGAAATATCGTGTAGGGATCCACCCAGTCAAGGCAACAGCGTACAGAGATCCAGCCAGTTAAGGCAAGATTGCGTAGGGATCCAGCCAGTCAAGGCAACATCGTGTAGAGATCCGGCCAGTCAAGGCAAGATCGTGTAGAGATCCAACCAGTCAAGGCAAGATTGTGTAGGGATCCAGCTAGTCAAGGCAACATCGTATAGCGATCCAGCCAGTCAAGGCAAGATCGTGTAGAGATCCAAGCAGTCAAGGCAACATCGTGTAGGGATCCAGCCAGTCAAGGCTGGATCAAGTATTGATTCCGCGTATATTAGATGATTTTTATTTGAAAATATCGATTTGCCAAGAAAAAACACAAATATAACCTAATAAAGCTTAAATTAGTTGGCCTTCATCAATCCATGATGATTTTTATTTGAAAATGTCAATTTCCGTTTAGAAAACTGAAACATAACCTGAAAAAACCCAAACTAGTTAGCCTTTATCAACATTTGATGATTTTTACTTGAAAATATCCTCTTACCTACAATAAACCCAAACATAACCTAAAAAGCAAATTAATTGACTTTCATCAATACTTGATGATTTTTATTTGAAAATGTCAATTTCTGTTGAGAAAACTGAAACATAACTTAAGAAAGCCTAAACTAGTTAGCCTTTATCAATATTTGATGATTTTTACTTGAAAATATCTGATGAGAAGAGAAATTTTGAAAAATTACTGAAACTGTATTTTTAATTTACTATTTTAATTTGATTCGTCACCCTTACAAAATTTAGAATACTAAATAATAATCAAAATCTTAAAGACATGTTTAAAGAGAAAAAAAAAATTATGTATTCAAAACTTGAATTAAATACGTGTGTAGTAAGAGTTCGATCGGAGGCATTCTCATCTCATCTCATCTTAATAGACTCTTTTCATCAGTCTTGAAGATTTCAATTGACATTTTACCATCAAAATTTTGTAAAAGTGAGTAACACCTCAAACATGGCTAACTATCATCCTGATGAGATTGTGGATATGATAATGGTTTTAGGGGAAAGTCATAATAATTCTCGTGCTGCAGCAAGACTGTACGCAGAACGATTTCCTGATAGACGACTCTCAGATCATTTGACAATAAGTCACTTAACTCGAAGAGCTAGTGATGGACACATGGTTCGCCAACGCAGGCACCACGAATACGACGAAAATGATGCACGTATTGTTACTGTTCTTGCAATCATTCATCTTGGTCCTCACATCAGCAGTCGCCGAGTTGAAATAGAAATTGGTATACCAAGAAGAACTTTTTTAAGAATTTTTAGAGCCCATAGATATCATGCTTATCATATTACTTTGGTTCAAGAGTTACAAGTTCATCATTATCAACATCGAATTATGTTTTGCCAATGGGCTATGCAGATGATAGGAAATGACCCAGATGTTTTTAACTTTGTCCTTTTCTGTGACGAGGCTAAGTGTCAAAGTGACGGAAACCTTAATAGGCATTATTGCCATTATTGGTCGGATGAGAATCCTCATTGGCACAGAACTGTAAATCAACAAAGGCGATGGATCCTTATGGTATGGTATGGAATCGTTAACGGTTATTTGATCGGTCCTTACTTTTTTGAGGAAAACGTTAATAGGCATACCTATTTACAGTTGCTAAGAGATCAGCTGCCTGAAATGATGGAAGGTGTTGATTTAGAAACGCGACGAAGAATGTGGCTCCAACAAGATGGTGCCCCACCACATTTCGCTCTAGTCATACGGGCTTTTTGGATGAAAATTATAATATAATGGTAGATGGATCGGACGAGGAGATCCGGTTAACTGGCCTGCTTGTTCACCCGACCTCACATCCCTAGACTTTTACTTATGGGGATACACTCATCTCGCGATCGAAAGCACTCCGATCGAGAGCACTTTTCACGCTTGACTGATTCTACGTCCTCACCGAGCGTCCCTCGACAGCCTACACTAAGTGCCGGCGCTCGCGAAGTCAATGCCGTGGTACCGTCAGAGTGCTCGCTCGAGCTATTTTAATCCCATCCGATTGAAGTCACTCGACCCCCGAGCGGTGCTCTCGATCGCGAGATGAGTGTATTTAAAAAATGTTGTACTTGAACAACAGACCACAAATAGAGAAAAACATGCAAGATCGGATTCGTCGAGCATGCGCTGCAATTCCAAGACAAACCTTGCTTAACACCGTCCGTCATTTCCAGAGACGTTTAATTGTATGCCTTCAAGCAAATGGAAGCAACTTCGTACATTTGCTTTGAAGTTACTAAAATTAATAATATTAAGAATAGTGAAAGGCGAGGGGACTCACTTTAATCCAGCACCCCGAATAGTGAGAGGCAAGAGGACGATCTACTATACGATCATGCCTAGACTGGCTGGATCCTTACACAATCTTGCCTTGACTGGCTGGATCACTACACGCTCTTGCCTTAACTGGCTGGATCCCTACACGATCTTGCCTGCACTGGATGAATCCCTACACGATCTTTCCTTGACTGGCTGGATCTCTGCACGATCTTGCCTTGACTGGCTGGATCCCTACACGATGTTGCCTTGACTGGCTGGATTCCTTACACGATGTTGCCTTGACTGGCTGGATCCCTACACGATCTTTCCTTGACTGGCTGGATCTCTGCACGAACTGGCCTCGACAGACAGGATCTCTGAACGATGTTGCCTTGAATGGCTGGATCCCTACACGATCTTGCCTTGACTGGCTGTATCTCTACACGAACTTGCCTTCACTGGCTGGATCCCTACACGATGTTGTCTTAACTGGCTGGATCTCTACACGATCTTTCCTTAACAGACTGTATACCTACACACTGGATCTCTAAACGATGTTGCCTTGACTGGCGGAATCCCTATACGATGTTTCCTTAACTCGCTGGATCTCTACCCGATCTTTCCTTGACAAGCTGGATCCCTACACGATGTTGCCTTGAGTGGCTGGTTTCCTACACGATCTTACCTTAATTGGCTGGATCTCTGCACGATCTTGCCTTGACTGGCTGGATCCCTACACGATTTTGCCTTGACTAGCTCGATCCCTACACGATGTTGCCTTAACTCGCTGGATCTTTACACGATGTTGCCTTGACTGGCTGGATCCCTACACGATCTTGCCTTAACTGGCTGGATCTCTACACGATCTTGCCGTAACAAATACAAATGGACCCCACAAATGATGTCTCACTTGAACGTAGAATTTCCAGCTCTTTCTGAATCCGGAATCAAAACAAGGGGTTCCTACTTAAAAAAATTAAGTTGACCTTGAAATGACCTTGAAAATCAAGTTGAAGGTCAAATTGATTGTCACCATTGAATTCCTCGTTAAAATTTACTTCAGGAGTGACCTTGACCTTCCGGAATACTTTTTGATTTTAAATGACCCGTAATTAGCTTCAAGGTTAAAATTTACCTATGACTTAGGTACATACTTGAACGTAGAATTTCCCGCTCTTTCTGAATCTCGTGTCAAAAATAGTTGTTCCTTCGTGTAACCAAGACATATATATATATCGTCTTCAAATTTTTTATACTTTTTTAGGGTCCTAATATGCTACTTTTCCGTATGGCTGGAATGTCTGATTCCTATTTTTTTTTGCGACCCACCCTAGTATATAGTTTATCCGAGGTTCCTCGAAATGCCATATTATTTTCCGCAAGATACAGCGTAGTGTTGATTAATCTGAGCAAAACATTTTGCCATCGCAAACTTTCTTTTTCAATAATTTTTTGTTCTTCTTTATTTATGGTTTCTCCTTTTTCTATTTTCATTTTAGTCTTTAACCACTTTCATAACATTTCATATGAGATGTGCTATTTTCATGAGATCTCAACTTTTGAGATAAGTGTTGCCACTTATTGTATCCGTTACAAACTTAATTGGCATTTGATTTAGGATCGAAAATTCGGCAGCAAAAACAAAAAACGCTATCTGTAGATACTGAGTAAACTAATCAACGGCGCCAAATAAGTTCATCATTTGCCAGTTTCCAGTTGTAATAGACGCTTGAGAAGTGTCAACCTTTTTCATCCCTCGGGTACTTATTGATATTTATTTGTTTTGGGCCCGTCTTCAATAAATATTCTATAGTTTTAGTGCTTCAAAAAATAAGCCAAGAACCGCAATCTGGCAATTCTGCTAATTTCTGTGTGTGATTTGGCTCTGCAAATGTTTCATTGTCATTTATCTCTTGAACTTGCACTGATTCATCAAGGATTTTAAATGCTATCGGGCTAGTTGGCATACTTAATTCCACATTTAAGGTTTAGCATAATTCTGTTTTCTTAATATTTCTAATCAACGAATTTTTTTTTTGTGCGAGGTACTTTTTCAAATTCATTGATTTTTTTGTTTGCTCGAATTTCTGCTCTTCTTCTGCTTTTCGTTTTCTGTTTTAGTAGCCAGATGGCTTTTTCTTAAAATTTTAAGTTTTACCTAACATTTTAATAGTCTGGAAAAAATTAAAATACGTATTTTTTTCTTGAATGTACAGCTTAGTATGGACGGACTGACAGAGAAACGAACAGTCATACGAACGGACAGAAGCATAGCAGGCCATCACTATAAAAATTTGTTCCGGAAAACCAAATAATATACCTACAGGAAATACCAAAATGTATTTAATTTTTACATATAAGCGGTAAACGAATATGAGGACAACACATATTTAAATACGTATTTAGTCTCCTAAAATTCTTACATATATGTCTTTCTAGAACTTACATATTATAATAAATAAAGATTTTCATGTTCATGTAAACTCGGACTTAGGGCTATGAGAGGGCTACAGTTAGGTGACAGGAACATTGTAAATAATAACGGGACGATCCGATATATTGATCTTTCTAACTCATAAATCTTTTGATTCTTTGAATTCATTTATTTATTTAACTGAAGTATCTATCGTTTACTCGGTTTCGCGATGAACATACTTTAGTATTATATCGAGTCCTTCTTAAACAAATAATTTGTTTTATATCGAGTCATTTCGCGGTCGTGTAGCGATGGAACTTCATCGTTGTAATTCTCATCACACATTCATTTATTGAATAAACTGATACTTTGTTTTGTTAAATGTTTGCGTCTTTCCTACCTCCCTCGAGAACACGTCCCACGACCTATAATAACTAATTGTTAGTTACTTTGCCAATCGTAAAATCTGATCCTTATGGCGAACCATCCCTTGATACCCTAGACCACTCCTTTAACCCACGTGGTTAATTTTTTTTCCTCCCTTATTCTTTTATTTTTAATTTTAAAGAAAATCTTTATTTTATTTTTTTTTGTCCGCATGTTACTATTTATTCCTTTTTTTATGATTTTTCTAATTTTATTTAATTGTCTTTTATTATTATCGATCAAATTGTTTTTCTGTTTTTATCACATTTAATCTTTTGTTTTAAATCTATTAAATATTTAATTTTGTTTTGAAAAGTTTCACTTCTTGATTCTTCACTCAGCTCATTTTAACCCAATCCAGAATTCACCCCTTTGAGATCCAATAATCCAAAACTCCCCTCAATTTTTCCTTTTCTCTTCCTTTTTTTTCTCTTTCTTTCCCATCCCTTACCACCCACATTTTTCCTTTTTCTCTTCCACAATATTTATTTTCATTGATTTTCATTGTTACCTATTTTTGTTGTTGTTATCATTATTAATTTTTTTACCATCTAGTTCTTTTTATCATTGTTTTATTTGTCTATGAACGGATTATTCCTGTTATCAAAAATCAATTGTTTTTATTGTTATTGTTATTATTCTATTTTACCATTATTTCATTTCTTTTGTTTCTGTTTGACTAAATCAATTTTTTTTTCTCTTTTGTAATTTTAAAAATTCTATTAAAATTAAATCTCTTTTAAGAACACTCTTTTACCTCTTCTACTTTATCCCCTCTCAAATATTACCCCCTGATTCTACTCTTATCTATTTTATTTCTAATTTTATCTGTTTTATTATTTCTATTTTTACATTGGCTTGTGATTTTTGAATTTTATTTTTTTTTATAAGATAACTTTTCATTTAGGGCTGATTTTATTTTATATATTTCTGAGTCTTATCTTATAGATTAAACTATGTTCCGATATATTAGTCCCTACTGAGTCTCGAAGGTGTTATCGCTTAGGGTCCACGAATTTTCTGATCTCGCGGATTAATTCGTAAACAAATCCCACATTAAAGATCTGAAATTTCTTGTTCCCCTTCTTTACGTTTACTAATCCGACCTGTAGATTGCTATGGAGAATAGCTCTTGCAAAAACCCATCGGGCATTAGAAAGAGCCGATCGAATTAGGGGCGAGGGCAGAACCTACGACTGGCCGACGGATGAGGAGTTGAGAGAAGACGCTATCCGACGCTTTAACCTCGTTCCGAAGCAGTCGTCTCCACAGTCATCTCCAAAGTCGTCTCGCACGGTCGATACACAGACGTATTTCAAAATCTGGAGGAAGCCTAACGTCCCAAGACGCGTATCGTCGTTTGTCCAAACCGATTCCAATCCTGTTCCCGAACCTCCTCCTAAAACCTTACAAACCTGCTCCACCCAAACCCTCGTTTCTCTCGTTCCTCCACTCCATACTGATCCTCCTTTCGAACCTTCCACTTTCCTGAAAAACATCTCCGTCCAAACTATCCTCTCTGTCGCTCTCCGCAGAATTTCCTTAACTCTTTCCGCTTCCGCTCTCGATCCTGTTCCTTCCGCTATTGTCTCCTCTCCCGATCCCTTTCCTTCTGCGAAACTATTCCAGAGTTCCTCAACTCAAACTGATCCCTCTCCTAATTCCTTCCCAAAACCTACCTCTACCCCTCCCTCCACGAATCTTTCCGCTTACGAACCTCTTTTTATCCCTTCTACCTCTGTCTCGAAACCTTTCTTCACTGCTTCCCCAAAAACTCCTCCCCAAACACCACCAATCCATTCACTTCTTTCCCTAAAGGTCCCAGTTCCCGAAGAAGTAGACCCAAATACCCTCCAATTCCTTCATACCACCTCAAAATTAAGATGTTGGAATTGCAGGAAACCCAACCAAAAATACCTTTTGATTTTTTATTATTATTAAACTCATTTATTATTAATGTTAATACTTGTTTAAAGTCAAATTTTATATTTTTAATGATTGAATGTTTGAATTTTAATAAATTATTGTTAATTATTTATTATAAATATGTCTGATATAAGCTTTATAATTTAGCAACCCTACCCCTCTACTATTATCTTTGAGCTAGCTTGCCTTTTAACTTTTTGCCGCTAATATCTATTTCTTTTGTTATTTTTTTTTATTTTTTTGTTGGATTTAACTGAAAATTAGTAGAATTATTTATTTTATCGTTTGTCTTTATTTTTATCGTTTATTTTTAGCGTTATCTTTTTCGTTATCGTTACCGTATATCGTAATTTGTTTATCTTTTCTAATAATTATTTAGTCAAATCAATTCATTTAATTAAATTTATTTTATTTTGTTTGTTGAATTGAATCTTCCCATGCAATAACTCGCCCGACGTTCGAACAGCCGCATAATTATTGTCCGATCGTCTCAGAGAATTCAAATTTTCAAAGTCACCAAAAATATTTTTTGAAAATACAGGCCTGCAGAGAATCAGAAAATGGGACTTTTTTCTTTACAGTTGTTTTGTCCCATAATTATTCTTAATAGGAAAAATGAAAAACTGAAAAATTTTAACCTCTTAAATCAATTAGTTTTTAAATTGTAAATCGTCGTTACTTGGCCAAATATCGTTGAAATCGTTTAAAACTTGGTGTACACACTCATTATAGTCTTTTAATGGCTAAAGAAGAAGCAAAAGTTGAAAAAGATACTATTGTTTACTAATATTTAATTGCAAAATGATACCAGGCCAGTACCTACGTTTTTATGGCTTCTCCGGCAAAAAGTATCGAGGGAACTTTCAGATGGAAGAAACTTTCTGTGAGACATTTGTGCCTCCGTATTGAAGGAAGATTTCTGGAAAATTTCAGACCGATTCATCCAAAATTGACGGAAATATCGATTTTATAAGTAAGCGTGTGGCTCGGTCAACGTTAACTCTGCGAACACAAACCATCATGGGGAAGCATGCTCACCATTCTGCTGTGCAGGACCTAATTTGAGAATTTTTTAAGGGTTTTATTTTTAAATAATCGCTCCTCCCACCAAAAAATATCAGTTTAACGAAATATTATTGGTGGCTTTCTTAATTATGTACATTTATTATATTTTTATTGCGATATATTTCACACGCTCTCCAGAAATGCACACGGAAAAAATTATTTTCTTAGATTTTAAAGTAGTAAGCTTTTTTCTAATATCTCATAAAATTCACTGAAATATTATAATACTTTTCTCTGACTTCTCTGTGTTCAAAAGTCAGTAAATACTGTTTTAAAATCTAAGAAAATAATTTTTTCCGTGCAGCCTCTACGACCATAACAATAATTTCGAAAATAACAATAGTTAATGTCTTTTTTTATATTATTTTTCGACAAAAAATATTTAAAAATCGCATATTATACGTATAATGATTTTACTTTTTTACGTATTAAAAAGCTAAATTGTAAGTATTTCACGATTAACCTTAATGTTTTGGTCTTCGATGCGAACTTGTTTGTTTTTAAATAAAACATAGTGCGTACTTTTTTCATTGAGGTGGACACAAATATAACTAGTTCAGGTTGTCATCATATGTAAGAGTGCACTTCTCTAAAGATTTTTATAATATTGTTACACCGAAAAATTTATTTTTTGAATATTTGATTGGTTTTTTGATATGTTTCTACAATAATCATACAAAATACAATAATGTCTGAGAAGAAGTGTTCACAAAGTGGCCGGAAAAGAAGGAGAAGCGAAAGTACATAGAAACGCAATGAAAAAAAGTTAGCCAAAAATGAGGTAAGCTATTTCAATACTTTATATGAAATGAAATGAAAATGAACTCCAAGGGTTTCATTGCTCGGATTTTTATAACAAATATGCAAATTAAATATTGTAGGGAACAGAATATATCTCAACATCGAAGAAAATAATTCCTACTAAAGAATTTAAACCTGTTCAGGCTTGCTGCTTCAAAAAATGTTTCCAAAATATTGAAATTTTGCAGCAACAATATTTTTATAAAGCATTTTGGAAGTCTGCGGGCACCTACAAATCACAGAATATTATGCTGAGTGGAATAAACAAGAGAAAGCCTCCATGTACGACTCGAGAAACTCAGGGTAACGTTATTTTATGGGAGTATGATTCTCATTTTCTGTCTGACCACGTTCCTGTTTGTTAAAAAGTTTTGTTCATTTTATTAAACATTGGAAAAGGAAGATTCGCTACTATTAAAAAAGCTCGTAAATAACCAGTCATTAGAAGATAATCGAGGGACGCATAATAATCATGTTTTACGATTAACCGATGAATTAAAAAAGCTAATTCATGAACACTTTTCATTACTGCCACATTCTGAATCTCATTACAGCCGAGAAACTTCTGAACTACTATATTTTGATAACTCAGATTTAACTCTAACTAAATTGTACGAGTTGTTTATTGAATAATACACTGAAAAAACTTGTGATTCAAATCCTCCGATTACAGAGTCAACTTATAGTACGTACTTCAACCACAATGTAAATTTCAGTTTCACAAAACCACGTATCGATGTCTGTGACTTTTGTTTTGAGCATAGGAATAGTGTAGGTATTAACCTTGAACTCGAAAATCATAAAGTGACTGTTGAAAATTATAGAAGGGTAAAAAAGGATATGCTGTCAGAAAAGAATGTATTATGTGTCGAATTTGATTCCGGACAGAATTTGCCCTTATCAAAAATTCCACTTTCCGCTCAATTTTACCGAAGGCTCATTTGATTACACATTTTCAATGTGCAAGTTTTTGGTGGACACAAACGTAGCTACATTTATTTTTTTATGGAAGCTAACTTGAAAAAAGGAGAGAATACGGTATGCAATTATCTTTTCGACGCCATAAAACGAGAACTCACATTCGATTACTACGATAAGATTTATCTGTTTTCGGACAGTGCCGGAGGACAAAATAAAAATTATTTGATTGTTTCCTTTTTATCGCTACTGTATAAAAAATTAGAGATTGAAATACATCATGTATATCCGGTTCGCGGACACTCTTATTGCTCTTCCGATCGGGACTTCGGGTTGTATGTTAAAAAAAAGAAAAAAATTGAAACAATAGAAACGGATGATAAATATTTTAGTCTCTTTTAAAGTGCAAGAAATCCGCCATTTACTATAATTAAAGAATCGCAGATCACTGTCAACGATTTTGAAAGACTTATTCCAGAAGGAATAGAGATTCCAAAAAACTTACACATTAGAGATGCTGTAAAAATTATCTATTTTCCAAATGGCCACGTTGAAGTCTTCAACAGTTATAATGAAAAGCCGAATGATCATATCATAGATTGTGATTTACAATTCGATGATTTGCTAAAGACTCCACCCGCACTTCCTATTGTAATAAGCCAAGAAAAATTAAACGACGTTATTACGTTGCTTCGTTATTTAATTCTGAAACTGAAAAAGTCCTTGAAGATAAAAACAATGCGTAGGAAAATCCTTTAAAGAAAACTGAAAAAAGAAAAGTTTCTGTAATAGCAAAACCTGTAAAACAAGTTTTGAACAACATCAAAGCTACAAAAACTTCTGTAAAGATAACCGCTCTTACAAAAGGAGCTCTTAAAAATTCCTCAAAAAATCTGTAAAAATATTATTAAATATATTATTAAATATATTATAATTCTTCTAGGAGGAATTTAATATGTAACTTGTCAGACACGTGATGGATTTCCACTAATAAATTGTAATTAATATTGAATATTTGTTATAAGTCAAGCTTATAGAAGCACCAAGGAAATTTTCACGTTAGATATTTGACCATTACATAACATATTGATGAATTGAATTTTCGACTTTTCAATGGTTTTTTTTTACCGAAAACAATATTTACAAACCAAACTTAGATATTTCATTAAGAAAGCCACCAATAATATTTCGTTATACTAATATTTTTTTTGGGGGGAGGGGCGATTATTTAAAAATAAAACCCTTAACAAATTCTCAAATTAGGTCCTGCAAAGCAGAATGGTGATCACGCTTCTCCATGATGGTTTGTGTTCGCAGAGTTAACGTTGACCGAGCCACACGCATACTTATAAAATTGATATTTCCGTCAATTTTGGATGAATCGGTCTGAAATTTTCCAGAAATCTTCCTTCCATACTGAGGCACAAATGTCTCACAGAAAGTTTCTTCCATCTGAAAGTTCCCTCGATACTTTTTGGCGGAGTAGCTATAAAAACGTAGTTACTGGCCCGGGGTGATTTTGCAATTAAATATTAGTAAACAATAGTATCTTTTTCAACTTTTGCTTCTTCTTTAGCCATCACAAGACTATACTGAGTGTGTACACCAACTTTTAAATGATTTCAACGATATTTGGCCAAGTAACGACGATTTACAATTAAAAAACTAATTGATTTAAGAGGTTAAAATTTTCCAGTTTTTCATTTTTTCTATTAAGAATAATTGTGGGACAAGACAACTGTGAAGGAAAAAAAGTCCCATTTTCTGATACTCTACAGGCATGTATTTTCAAAAAAGAGTTTTGGTGAGTTTGAAAATTTGAATTCTCTGAGACGATCGGACAATAATTATGCGGCTGTTCGAACGTCAGGCGAGTTATTGCATGGGAAGGCTCAATTACTGTATCAAAAGTATAAAAGGATTGGCGCCCAAATATTTCTTATTTTTATCTAAATTTAGTCTTTGAGTTTTCCTATAAGTCATTCAAATTTATCTTTGAGAATATCCCTAAATTATCTTGTAAATTGTTTATTGGTTTGTTTTAAAAATTAGCTTTTTCCCTTCTACTTTTTTTTTGGGCCCATTGTATGTTGCTTCAGAGACTTTTTAATTATATAAAAAAAGCAGCATCACAGCTAGAAAGTTTAATTAAAGTTTAAAGTGTCTCAAAAAATAAAAATAATTTTTATACTATTTATACATATTTTATACTATGCAGCGACGCAGGGGTTTCGTGGGGAATCCCTAAGCCCCCAACCCATCTCCACGACACTATTTCTTATTCCCTAACTCGTTGTGGCGCTTACTTAGGTATATGCTGTATTTGCTAAAATTTACTAAAATTGCACATTTTCCACAATTTTCCTAACTGATTTTCGAGGCTTAAATAAAAATTCCGCTTTGACTAATCGCTTTCATGGTATGTCGAGACACATTTTATAAGCTCTTGAGCTCAAATATTACCATACCGACCTTCGGGTCACCGTGCAAATTTATGAGCAAATTTGCATGTTTTCATGAAAATTTCAAAATTTCAAGGTCGCCGCGGGGAAAGAAAATATTATCCAATTGGACTGAAACTTTTTGTACTTTTATTTAGCATGGTTTTACAACTTTTCTGCACGCCCCATCATCCAAAACATGAAAAAATGGATTTTCGATACACTCTAATGGGTATATCGTATTTAGAATGCGCCTGAGCGTAAGCAAACTAAGCAACGCTCACCGGCGTCGAATTACGAGCCGAGCGCCTGACGACAGGCCAATCAAGTAACGCACACCGGCCCTTAGCTCAATTGGGGAGTGCGGAGTATGAAAGGTAAAGTACAACCTCCATAAGACTCATAAGAGCTCCCTCCATAAGAGAGACAGTGGCCTTGATGAGCTCTGAAGCTTCCCCCACTACAGAGCATACTCATGCCAACACACACGCACATTTCGCACACACGCGCAATTTCAGAGCTCGACGTCCAGGAGTGGGGACCCTCTATTTCTCAGAATTCTTACCCCTAACCGACCGTGGTGGCTCTCTTATGGAGGTTGTACTGTACCTGTACTACTCGTCTAGGCAAGCCAAGTTCGCCCGAAAGTGACCGAGTTTACCGAGAGGTTAACCCTTATGTGCGCACCCGGGTGCCCACCTCCTCACATTTTTGTTAATACTTTCTTCAAAAAATTGTTTTCGATCTGGGCTTTCAGATCCTTGCGATTTAACTCTTTAAGAGTGTATTCCAATATTCAGATTTAAAAAAATTTTTTTTTTTATTCTAAAAAAATAGGCTTGAAATAGTGTTGCTCGCGTGGTGCACCCAGGTACCCGGGTACCCACTACATGAGATATGATTCAATTAATTAAAAACAAGTTTTATTGTTTATGAATGTGTTTTTATTGTTAATAATTGTTATAAATAAACAAATTACATTGGTTTTGTGTCAAGATTATCCAAATTACACTGTTTATTTAATACATTCAGAGCATATTACTTTTGAGATAGAATGCTCGTCGTACAGGTTGCTCGCATTCTACGTAAGATTTACGGGTATTTCTACGTCTTTTAATGACAAGTCTGTAGCCTAAATGACAAGAGCCAACGACTTTTTTCCTGCCAGAGCTGTCTCGAGGGTTATTATCTTTCGAAGTATGAGCGCGTCGCTTGATAACCAGTTTTCGTCGTCACTATCTTCTTCAAGACCTGAAGATTCGTCTTCTTTTCCGAGAAACTTGTCTAAATATTATTTTTTTTCGCACGAGTTAATCGAAATATATAAACAAGCAATATAATTTTAAATTTAGAAACCGTGATTATAATATGAGAATGTACATACAAGATTCCTGACAAAATAACGTTTACCTTTGAAACTCAGAACGTGATAAATCCTCCTCCTTGGTTAAAAGTTAATTAATAATATCTATAAAACACTACTATAGATATTCAATTTTTAACTATAAAAACAATCCAGAGCCCACAGATACTCCAAAAACTGTGTTTACGCAGTGGCATCCGATCAATACACAACGGCTCAGCTAAGAGTACAAGTCCCTTCCTTTACAATCTACGTATTTCTCCTTCGACTAGACGTTCCAGAGTGAAGGGCAACTATGCTACACTCTATACAGACCCCTCGGATGCTGTCGAACCAGGTATGCTATGCTGCTGAAACCATACGGAACACCTGCCTACTGCCAGAGACCAAAAATGACCGTGAACTACCTGCAGAGCGCTCGAAGCCTTTGCTCCGACTTCCCTTTGTGGTGTATAAACCGTGCCAGAATTTTTATAAATCGCTGAAATACTTTCCATTTATGTTTATTTAATAAACTAAATTGATTCCAAACGATTCCGTTCACATCTGCACTTAAAAACTATTTTAAACTAGAGGTGGGTACCCGGGTACCTGGGTGCGCAACAACGTAGGTAAAGTTGGGTGCGCACATAAGGGTTAAAAGGCGAGCGTTCGTCCACAACAGGATCGCCAAGGCAGAAGCAGCACGCAGTGCAGCAACCCAGCGAACCCTTTTACCCTGGCCGAATTTCTGGTCAGCAACGCAGCCCACGGCGTGCCATCGATCGGAAAAAATGTTAGTCGGAAGGAGCAATGTCTGGAGAGTACGGCGGATGGGGTAAGACTTCCCATTTTAGTGTTTCCAATTATGTCTTGACGGGTTTTGCGACACGTGGCCGAGTATTGTCATGTTGCTGGATAACTTTATCGTGTCTTTCTTGGTACTGCGACCGTTTCTCCTTCAATGCATGGCTCAAACGCATCAACTGTGTTCGATACCGGTCCACTGTGATGGTTTCACTCAGTTTCAACAGCACATAATACACCACACCGAGCTGGTCCCACCGTATATATTCGGTCTGGCCGTTGACGTAGAGGCATTTCCGTGCATTCCCCATGATGTTTTGCGCTTGGGATTATCATAGTGGACCCATTTCTCGTCGCCGGTCACAATGCGATGCAAAATCTCCTTCCGATTCTGACTTTGAAGCAGCTGTTCACAAGCAAAGAAAAGGCATTCAACGTCTCTTGGCTTCAATTCATAAGGAACCCAATTTCCTTGCTTCTAAATCATCCCCATGGCTTTGAGGCGTTTCGAAATTTCTTCTTGAGTAATTCCCAATGATTTTGTTAATTCTTCTTGAGTTTGGCACGAGCCTTCAGCAAGTAGTGCCTCCAGTTCGGTATCTTCGAAAATTTACTTTCTTCCACCGCCATGCTGCTCCTCGACATTAAAATTACCGCTCTTAAAGTGTTGAAACCACTCTTGACATGTTCTTTCACTAAGAGCAGCCTCACCGTAAACACTTGAGAGTATTCGGTGAGCCTCAGTCGCAGTTTTCTTCAAACGAAAGCAGAAAATCAACACTTCCCGCAAATGACGAGATTTTGTCTCGAAAACTGACATCTTCGATCGAGAATACACTTCTGATGCAAACACAAATTCACTAATGTGGTGCTGTCGTTATGTTGACAGATGTCCAAGCTTACTGTATGAAATTTTTGACCTGCCTATTTCAACCGACATTTACCGCTGCAGCCATCTATCGAAAAACCGCGGAAGTAAAGTTGTACACCTAATAGGTATAATAAAGGTATTTTCAGTATTTTGTTAACTAAATTTGGGATCTATTCATTCGTCTTTAAAGCACCTAACCCTGATAGACTGAAGCATCCGGTGAAGCGAATAATTAGGTGTAAAAATAGATCGTTACAACTTTTTTTTCCGGCCTCGTGTCGTGCTCGGAAACAGGCAGTGCCACGAGACTTGAATTAATAAATTTTACTTAGGTAGTATGCTTCCAACGATCTATATTTTCTACATAAATATTCATCTCAACGGACGCTTCAATCTACCAGGGTTTATGTGCTTTAAAGACGAATGAATAGATTCAGACTTAGTTAACAAAGTACCTTTGATGATGAATTGATTGAAATTAATTGGTTGAAATGAATTAAATAGACGCCAGGTTATTTTTAACTAAATTAGAGATCACTCAAAAATAACCAAAAGGAGTGAGGTGTTAATATTTCAAATTAAATCAAATGAAAAGAGCAATTATCAATCAGCTAAACTCAACACAGAGGGGTGAAGGTAAGGGGAATTAATTAATCTGTCAATGAGAAATGGTCACACTTGAAATATAGAATTATAATAATAAATTTATTTGAATAAAGTAAACTACTTAACAAGTATCCATTATTTGTTGGAAATAATTTGAGATGTTAAGGGATACACTATAAAGAATATGACGAACGTTATTTGTATACTTATTACATATTAAAGTGTGACATTACACGTCCTCTTCCTTTGGAAACAGAATTCAGAAAAAGTAGCGCGCAATCGACGCTCAGCTCGTGGACACCTCAGACAAAGTGATTCTCAATTCATTCAGTGATACTCAATCATACTCACTTACATACGATATAGATAAATTTACTCATAATTCAACAGAGTACTTTACTTTTTTGAGTTTACAATTTGAATTGCTGAATTATCGAATTAGATTCGCTTGACCTTCAAATGTCAAGATCAGCAATTGAAATGGCGGTTATAGAATGAGAAAGTTATATAACGTAACACGCCATTTCGAACAATTTCAAATTTAATCATAAAAGATTGTCATTAGATTCACTACAATTAAAAGCAATTACAATTTGAGATTATAAAATAATGGATTGAAATTCGGAAGAGTATATAACATGATTAAAGAAGGATAAATGATCGACATACCTAAGCAGTTCTTTAGCAACTTAATAATAATAATAATAATAATAATAATAATAATAATACGCCTAAAGAAGGATAAATGGCCGATATACCTGAGCAATTCTTTAGCAAGTTACACAATCGAAAATAATATGCCCAAATGAATATTGGCGATAATAAGAGACTCAGCTCTGTGATCCAAAATAATATCCCTTTTAAATACAATAGCCCAGATAAAGATACAATAAATAATCAATCTCATCAAAATTTCCAATATTGGTATTAATTAGTTGCACAATTTTAGAATTACAACAAAAGCAGCTTGTGCCACAGAACAAAGTCGAGAACGGAATGGCGAGAGAATCTCGTCTTCCGTTTTGTCGGCTAGTGGACGGAGGTGACGTACGAGCGGCGATCACTAATGTTCACGCCTATTGGCTAGCGTGAGTGTCACTCGGTGAATAAAGTGCACTACGCCGATTGGCTATCGTCCGCATAAGTGTTTAGTTCACACACTGCTCTGCTGAATGACTACAAGGCAGGTGGATATCGCGCCAAGATTCAAATGATGATGCGTCCAAATGCTTCCTTCTAGATGATGTAATGGAGTTGGAAACGAACGCGGAACGACCATACAGTGAATTCATTCTTCTATTTTAGATAGGGCCAGCCCGCCCTAATGAACCTAATTTAAACAGATAGTAAATCGAACCTTCGAGTTAACGGTGTTGGGGCATTTTCAAAACATTTTGAAAAGCATTTTGAGGCAGCAAAAATAATCCGTTCGAAGTTTCGTTTGGCCAGAGATGTTTTTTCGATTGCGCGACAGGCACTATCCCTTTGTTTCTTGAAAAAAAATTTGTTTGGCTAAAATGGGAATTTCGACAAGTGATTAGAAGCTGGTGAGAGGGGTGCGGGTGAGCAGTACTTACATTTTGCCAAGTCCCTATCCAAGCAAAATAGGCATAATACTTCCCTCGAAAAGTAATTCACATTACTGAGAAAAATTTTACGTGTCTTATTATGCACCGCAAAACTCAAGCACTTACGAAAATCGTGTAAAAAAAATAAGTTTTATAAATCGCGTATAAAGTTACTAGACTTGTCAGCTGTTTTGCAGCGACGCAGGTCTAGTAACTTTATACGCGATTTATCACACTTATTTTTTTTACACGATTTTCGTAAGTGCTCGGGTTTTGCGGTGCATAATAAGACTCGTAAAATTTTTCTCAATGATGTGAATCACCTTTCGAGGGAAGTTTTGTGCCTGTTTTGCTTGGATAGGGACTTGGCAAAATGTAAGTACTGCTCACTCGCACCCCTCTCACTCGCTTCTCATCACTTGTCGAAATTCCCGTTTTAGCCACACAAATTTTTTTTCAAGAAACATAGCCCCTGTCGCACAATCGAAAAAATATCTCTGGCTAAACGACACTTTTAACCGTTTATTTTTGCGGCCTCAAAAACCGCGAACTGAAAAGATGTGAACAAAATGGCGGATTTCAAGGATTTTAGTTGGTTAAAAATGAAATGATATGACAGATTTGAGGCATTCCACAGATTTCGATATTTTTCTGTGTTTCTTTACATTTTTTCGTCAAATGCTCCAACAGGCTTAATAAGCATTCTTTTAGAATACAAATGTCCCAGTCTATGGAGTTTCGGAGTTAGTTACAGAGTCCACTCCGATTGGTCAATATGACAAGATGTCACCCAATCGAAGTAATTTAGTGCTGATTACGTACTCGACTATTTACGACAAATACAACAGTACTTATGCGTGGAAACAGTTTTCTGAAGTGGAATCTCAATATATTCGATCTCCGGAGTAGCTTCATTTCTTTTTACATTACTTGCGAATTATGGATCAAAAGTTGAATCAGCTTCTAATTCAGAATCTTCTACTCAAACATTTTTTTTATAAATAGAAAGTCTGCATATGCGGCATAAAACATCGTTAACAGCTATTCTTTTTTTTTAAAGTGGTAGAAAAACAATTCGCTTCTTGTTCAGTTTTTACCATTTTTTTTCTACCAATCACTTTCTTTAACCCTTTAACGGCCAGTGGGACACATACGTCCCACCTAATTGCGACAAAATTAGAAATAAGCATAAATTCCAGGAAAAATTTTTTTCTGGGTCGCAATTTCATATGTATGCTTTGAAATCACATAAAAAATTTGTAGCAAAAATATGCGGACCAAAAAACACCCCTAACAGTAAATAAAAATCGAAAACCACCCCTAGCAGTGATGATACGTCTAAGAATGCACTTTCATTGTAGTTCAGTTCATATATATTTTTGGAAACATATAAAAAATATGAATCATCAATAGCGGAATCAAAAACTACCCTTAACAGTTATAGAACATAAAAAAACCACCCCTAGTTGTGGTGATGCACCTGAAAATGTACTTTTATTGATGTTCAGTATATATATTTTTTCCTGGAAACACATGAAAACATTGTGGCAAACATATCCAAATTGAAAACTACCCCTAACAGTGGTAAAACATCATAAACCACCCCTAGCAATGATGATAAGCCCAAAAATGCACTTTCATTGATGTTCAGTTCATATATATTTATGGAAACATATATTAGGTGTACAACTTTGCTTCCGCCGTTTTTCGATAGATGGCTGCAGCGGTAAGTGTCGGTTGAAATAGGCAGCTCAAAAATTTCATACAGTAAGCTTAGACATCTGTCAACATAACGATAGCACCACATTAGTGAATTTGTATTTGCATCAGAAGTGTAATCTCGATCGAAGATGTCAGTTTTCGAGCCAAATTATCGTCATTTGCGGGAAGTGTTGATTTTCTGCTTTCATTTAAAGAAAATTGCGGCTGAGGCTCAACGAATGCTCGCAAGTGCTTACGGTGACGCTGCTCTTAGTGAAAGAATGTGTCGTGAGTGGTTTCAACGCTTTAAAAGCGGTGATTTTGATGTCGAGGACCGGCATGGCGGCGGAAGAGAAAAAATTTTCGAAGATTCCGAACTGGAGGCATTACTTGCTGAAGACTCGTGCCAAACGCAAGAAGAATTAGCAGAATCATTGGGAGTCACTCAACAAGCAATTTCGAAACGCCTCAAAGCCATGGGAATGATTCAGAAGCAAGGAAATTGGGTTCCTTATGAATTGAAGCCAAGAGACGTTGAACGCCGTTTCTTTGCTTGTGAACAGCTGCTTCAAGACAGAATCGGAAGGGTTTTTTACATCGCATTGTAACCGGCGATGAAAAATGGGTCCACTACGATAATCCCAAACGCAGAAAATCATGGGGAATGCCCGGACATGCCTCCACATCTACGCCCAGACCGAATATTCACGGTGCCAAGGTTATGCTCTACATTTGGTGAGACCAGCTCGGTGTGGTGTATTATGAGCTGTTGAAATCGAGTGAATCTATCACAGGGGATCGGTATCGAACGCAATTGATGCGTTTGAGTCGAGCATTGAAGAAGAAGCGGCCACAGTATCAAGAGAGACACGATAAAGTTATCTTACAACATGACAGTGCTCGGCCACATGTCGAAAAACCCGTCAAGACATACTTGGAAACCCTAAAGTGGGAAGTCTTACCCCACCCGCCGTACTCTCCAGACATTGCTCCTTCCGACTACCATTTGTTCCGATCGATGGCACATGGCTTAGCTGAGCAGCATTTCCACTCTTATGAAGAAGTTAAAGAATGTATCGATTCGTGGATCGCCTCAAAAGACGCAAAGTTTTTTCGAGATGCTATCCGACAATTGCCCGAAAGATGGCAAAAAATAGTGGCTAGTGACGGACAGTACTTTGAATCATAAACAGGTAATCACTTTTTCAGAATAAAGCCTCAAATTTTCGAAAAAATCAGCGGAAGCAAAGTTGTGCACCTAATACATAATATGAATTATGAATATTCGAATCAAAAACTACCCCTAGGTGTGGTAATACGTCCGAAAATGCACTCTTATTGATGTTCAGTTCATGTACATTTTCGAAAAAAAAAAATTTGAACGTTAGTTTCCTTGCCTCTCACGAATCAGTGTGCTTTTTTCACGTGAGTCCCCTTGCCTCTCACAAATCGGGGTGCTTTTTCACGTGACTCCCCTTGCCTCTCACGAATCGGGGTGCTTTTTTCACGTGAGTCCCCTTATCTCTCACGAATCGGGGTGCTTTTTTCACGTGAGTCCCCTTGCCTCTCACAAATTGGAGGGTAGTTTACGAGGGTTGAAGTGAACCGACGGTTCTTTAGAATATACTTGTTTTTCCGGAACACCAATTCTTCGATGCAGATCAGTATACAATAATAGAAAATGGAATTATAACATTTTATTCATTGGTGTGAATTTATACTAACTGAGGGGTTGTTTATAAGGATTCAAACTGTCCGTGAATCCTTCAGAATATACTTATGTACTCCAGAAATCTCACATTCCGATTCAGATGAAGATAAAATGACAAAAAATGAGATGATAACATTTTATGTAGTGAGGGGTGAATTTTTCTCAACTGAGGGGTAGTTCATGAGGGTTGGTTGATCCTTAAGTTCTTCAGAATCTCAGTATATGTTCTGGAATGACTATTTCTCAATTTCTGCCAGAATTAAACGATGGGAAATGAAATTAAAATATTTTCAAGCGATTGGGGTGGTTTTTAGATTTGGGGGTAGTTTCTGAGGGTGAAAAATTCTGGAACAATTTTTTTTCTCACACTGGGTACTCATGAGTTCAGATTCACCATATGTCGATTTTACCGAACCCTCAGAAAAAACTCGGCCTTTAAAGGGTTAAAGAAATATCGCAGCCAGCACACTTCAAATGCTTTAATGCCGAAGATATTTTTTTAGAAAATAATAGTTAATTATTAATTAACTCAAATGATATTAACCCTTTGCGGCACACATTTTTCTAGGAAACAAATTTTATAGTCACAAACACCTTATAGGGTTTTCGGGGTCGCTGATTACGAATCTGGAGTGAGATTTCCAAAATTCAAAATGGCGGATCCAATATGGCGGATGAATTTTTGAAAAAGTGGTTGGATTTTTATAAAACTTGTTATTGGGGGGTTCTTGATGTCGCTGATTACGAATCTGAAGCCCAATTTGCAAAATTCAAAACAGCGAATCCAAAATGGCGGACGAATTTTCAAAAAATTAATGGATTTTCAAGAAACTTGGCATCTGGGGATTTTTGTAGTCGCTGATTACAAATCTGACCTTAGATTCGTTATTAGAGTACCCAAAAATCCCAAGATACCAATTTTTATGAAAGCCCATTAATTTTTTGAAAACTCATCCGCCATATTGGATTCACCATTTTGAATTTTGCAAATTCGGCTTCAGATTCGTAATCAGCGATATCAAAAACCCTCCAATAACAAGTTTTATGAAAATCCAACCACTTTTTCAAAAAGTTGTCCGCCATATTGGATTCGCCATTTTGAATTCCCAGGTGCGAAAATCGATAGGCTGCCACAGTTTGACCATCGGCCCCAAGTCGGCCCTTCTTTGGTAACCGATCTACGGTAACCAGAGTTGGTCCGACTAAGGTGTTTTCAAGCTTCCATGGTCCCACCGACGTTGGCAACCGATGTCGGCGGCGGGCGAAATGCCGACTGTCGGCCCAATTCCGGCCCAAGTTTGGGCCGACAATCGGATAAACTATGGCACATAAGTTGGTACGACCGCAAAAATTCGGTCGGTCTGACTCTGGATACAGAAGTCGGTGGACCACAAGTCACCTTGATGCACCCGACGGTCGGCCCACCCTTGGTCCAAATATGGGCCGACTGTCGGATATACTCTGGTTCATTATTTCAAAAAGACCGTGAAAGTACGGTCGTTCCGACTCTGGGCAAGAGATGGCCCGCCTGTCGGCATAACGTTGGCTTCTACAAGTCACCATGATGCACCAGACGGTCGGCCCAACCTTGGCCCAAATATGGGCCGAATGTCGGATATACTCTGGTTCATTGTTTCAAAAAGAACGTAAGAGTATGGTCGGTCCGATTCTGGGTAAGAGGTGGCTTTTCTGTCGGCATAACATTGGCTTGCACAAGTCACCATGATACACTCTACGGTCGGACCAACCTTGGCCAAAATATGGGCCGGTCGTCGGATATATGATGGTTCATTGTTTTAAAAAGACCGTGAAAGTACGTTTGGTTCGACTATTTCGCTTGGACTAAAAAAATTTATTTATTGTCCGGCAGTTTTTTATTTATTATTTTATTATTATTATTAATTTTATTTATCCGGCGGTTCAATTAAATATTTGTGTATGCTCTGATTGAGTATACCCTTTAAAAAATGTGGGACCACCATCTTGAGAGCTTAGGGTAATGGTTAGGTAGCTGGACTCGCGTCCCGTAGGTCATACGTGCGATTCCCCCCGCTTTGCGTGCGAAATTTTAATTGTTATATATGCGTTAAAATTTACAAATATCGATTATTTATAAGTATATCCATAATATAAGAACGAATAAACAATGTTCTTAATTAATACTTGTTTTCTAAAACATTTTTTCTCAATTTCTATTTAACTCACCTTGCCAATGTTGTACCAACTATGAAAAATCAAAGTCGGCCACACATTGTTGCCCACGGTTGGGCCGATATCATCCTAATAGATGGCCCATCTATGGGATCAAATGTCGGGCCAACGTTGAGAACCAATAGGCGGCTGACCGTTATCATTTAGCTAGTTGGCCCGGCCTGTGGCGCACAAAGTTGGACCGACGGTCCGACGGTTGGCCTGACCGAGGGCCGATGGTGAATTCACACCTGGGTTTTGGAAATATAACTTTAGATTCCTCATCAGAGACACCAAAAACACCCGCTGACTAATTTCGAACATAATGTGCCTATTTTTGTAATTTTAATCTGTCATGTTGATTCCTCCATCTTGGATTTTTCGAAATTGTCATTTTGAATTCAAATTCAAATTCAGCGACCATAAAACCCCTGAAAACTAATTTCAAACAGAATATGTTAATTTTCAAAATTTTTTGTCCGCCATTTTTGTCCCGACATCTTGGATTTTTCGAAATTGAATATTTTGAATTTAGATTCAGATTCAGAGATGAAAATAAACACCTCAGGGACAGGGTTAAAAAAAATACAATTGTTATATTGGGTTTGGTATGAGAAATAATGCATTTTAGAGTTTTTTAAGCACAAAAATAGAGTTTATAACTTATTTAACATTGCAGAAAATTCTCAAAAAATTCTGAAAAATACTATAAGGTGCACTCAATACAAAAAAAAAATTCCGTTTCAATCTACAATATAGATTAGTGGAAAATGAATTTCTCCCTGAAAAAGCACCAATTTGGACTATTTGTTTATATACATTATTTTTATAATTAACAATTAATGACGGATAACATTTTTTTCACATTCATTTATATCCTAGAGACTTATGAAAAATAAACCCGGTACTTGTTAAAAAAGTAGTTAAAAAAATGTAAAACCATGGAGAAAAAGGTGGATCGCTGAACGACCCACTATGCCGCAAAGGCTTAATTACACAGGCACACAAAAAAAGAGTGGTAATGTCCAAAAACCGGACCTATATATTCGTATTTATTTTAACGCGCTGAATCCGAATCCGGAGTCTGTTTTTCTCCATCACGTCAAATTTAAGGGCATTTGAAGGTCAAATCGGCAAAAAAATCGATTAACAGAAGGTGACTATCATTTCTGTGGTTTTAACGGACGCTAAATCCGATTCTGGAATCCGTTTGATCCCATCATGTCTGCATCAAGTTCAATTCAAGGTCAAATTTTCAAAATGTGAAAAAAGTGAATTTTTGACTGCAAATTCAGAAATAGCGGGAAATTTTACGTCCAAATATGGTATTCATTTTTCTTTTTATGATCCTAAAGGACATTTTTAGGTCAATTTAACTTAGTAACTTGATAGTTCGAATGACGATTGCAAAAATACGAAAATGTGTCTTCGTGGAACTTGACTACAGTTTTCATACGTTTTGAAGGTTGCTGAGACAAAATTCGAGGTTAATTAGACCGCAGCACGTCAGGGTCAAGGACCAAAACCTGTCACCCCGATCACAAATGATATGTGCATAGTTTGTGAAACTTTTATCCAGGCACATATATCGAATCAGCCGTGCATTACCTTAATATAGATGAAGGTACTCCAAGAAGCAAACAGCGTTTCGTGTTATTACAAAAATTCACACTTTTCTTCTTTTGTAGCGAACCCTTTTGTCCTCAAAAGATCTATGTAACGGATTTCTTTTTCTCTTTTGCGTCTTCATCTCGGTATCCCTCTTAAGCATTCAACAAAAATCTGCCATCATGTTTACATCCCACTTTCCTGGATACCGAAATTCCATTTCCTTAATATCTTGATGAAAACGTTCACCCTGGAGCTGTCCTGGGTTCCGACACTGGAAAAATTTAGGTGTGGTAAAAAATATGTTAAAGCCAAACATATTCGTCACTGTGACAATCCTCATCAGAGCATACAAGATATTATATTTATGTAGTAGTAGTCGAAGAACCAATAGAAATGGACTGGTCAGTCCCGCTCGAGGAGAGGGAAATTAGTGGAAGCTCACAATCAGATGACAACGAAGAAAATGAATATTTACCTGATAATATTAAGCACAAGACCACAGAAACGTTCAACCAACACGAGTTGAATGATCTCATAAGAGATTTAGGATTGCCCAAAGATGGAGCTGAGTATTTAGCCGCAGCATTAAACAAGAAAAACTTGTTGTCAGCCGGGACTAAAGCTTGTGCTTATCGGAACAGGGAAGAGAAGTTTCGGGAATTCTTTCACAAAAATGAAGAAAATTCGCTAACATGTTGTACAGATGTGAGAGGGTTGATGAATTAATTGAAACCTAATATTTATAAGGCTGAAGAGTGGAAACTGTTCATTGACTCTTCAAAACGGAGACTCAAATCTGTCCTTCTGCACAATGGAAGCTCTTTTGCACCTATTCCGATAGCTCATTCAACAGCGTTGAAAGAAACGTACGAGAATTTGGCAATAGTCTTGGAAAAAATTAATTACTCAACACCAATGGAAAGTCTGTGGTGATCTTAAAATTGCAACTCTGATTCTGGGACAACAACCAGGATTTACAAAAAATCCCTGTTACTTATGTCTCTGGGATAGTAGAAACAGAAAGAATCACTACGTACGAAAAGAGTGGCCAAGAAGAACAGAATTCCATCCAGGGGCCAAAAACATCATCCGCGACCCTTTAGTAACACATGGGTCATTAGGTCCCGGGACTAACCAGTAAAAATACAATTTTTTTCCAAAATTCGACTTT
>CAJFCO010011801.1:8568-33173 GCA_904066015.1 Synergus gifuensis
GTATTGTTCATAATTACGTATACATTTTATAAGTTCTAGATTTTCCATAAACGTTTCTAGCCAAACACAGACGATAAAGGGTTGTTTCTGAAAGAAATAGCCACCCAGTAAAGTATGCCATAAAGGTACATAGTTACACACTGTCCCGAGTAGGATTTTTATTTTTTTTCACTATGTTGCATCACTTAAAAAAATTTGAAAAAAATATATGTTAAAGAGGACATCTTAAGGAATTTTTATGAAAACAATGGTGGGTGTCACTATAAAACATAACCTCAAAAAAAATGTTTGAAAACTTAGAAAATTTTTTAAGACCTGTTATTTTCGTCCAAAAAATTTTTCAATTTTTTTTAAATCTTCTCATCGACCTAAATAACATATTTTTTTTTCATGAAAATCGGTTGAGCCGTTAATGAGAAAAACTACTTTTTTGATTTTTCTTTCCCCCTCCATAACTCATAAAAAATACGTTTTCAAGGTTGAGACTTGCAGGAATTTTGTGACTCATAGGTGCCAATATATGGTACCAATTTGGACTTGATACATGTGGGGGCAGATTTTACATGCTTACCCGGCTAGGCCCTTTTCCCATTTATTAATGTTGTGTAGAAATTTATAAATTCTTAAGAAAAAACATGCAAAACTACAATTAGCTTTGATATTATATTATATAATGATATATATTACATGTATATATATTATATTATATTGATATTATTTGATATTCTAAACTTTATCATGATTCAAACTTAGCGCCAAAAACTGAATATCATACAGCTCTCGCAGATATTCCACTAAAACTCAAGCGACCAGCTTTTACATTATCGTACATCCTCCCCTCTTATTATGTCCGAAAAACTGAGCATCACTTGTGTGGCACGCAGTTTTGTCTCCTTACTATTACTCCATTTTCCGTATTTATCTTTCCACAGCGCCATCTATATGTTTTCTTTGTAAAAATCCGCCATCATTACAGGCAGTTATCAGTTTTTCACTGTTTGTTTACCTCTCTTACAAATTCTCACTCGCGCCCATTCCAGACCATTCTGAATATAACAGCCCGCGTTGGTGAATGCACGCTTTGGAAAAAGCGAGTTTTGGAAAATCGATACCCTACCCGTTAGTAGATCGCTCCTCTCCTCCACCCGTCGCTTGTTTCTAGTCGCCAGAATGCTCGGTCGATGGCTTTCCATGAAAAAACAAAAGAATCCTACATGCTAAAAGAATATTCTGAATTTCGTTGAAATATTCCTCAGAAAAGAATATTCCAACGACACTCACATTCACTTATTTTAGATTATATTTTAAATTTAGAATATTCTTCGACAGCAAAAATCTCTGATTCACAATCAGACAATGGACACTCAATTTAAACATTTCGACTATTCGGAGACGGACACTTACAGAAGATTCCTAATTCCTTATTGGTTGGCTTCAGTTTCTGGATATAGTATATTTGCATTAATGTTCTTCATTCCTAAAGTTTAAAAAGAATTGCTAAATGAATGAATCCATTGTATATTGTGTTATTATTATTAATTAAGAACAATAATTACAGTTATTAAGAGTTTCGGTGGTTAAAATCGAGAATCAAGAATGTCGATTCTATATTTTTTTAATGCCAATTTTTTTATTCATCAGATTTCTTTATTGAGTATCATACATAAAGGATGGGGACGAATAGTGCCGATTGAACGTTGGAGTACGGATTATACAGATGTTGATCTTGAAGATATCTACGAGGATTGTTCTGGTCGCACGTGTTTTGCATATCCTGAAAAACGTACAGATGTGTCTGAGGAAATACTTGAAGTACCACGGTTGATGTCAAGGGTAATACATATATTTCTTATATACACTGAGCAAAACATACTAAGCAGATGTTTAATTAGTCCGATCAGCTGGCACCCACACAACGGAATATCAATATTCCTTTTATGCCACAATTTCGGGGTAATTATGGGTCAATTTTTCTCAAAAAATAAAATTTTGGGTGGAGGTGCTTAATGCTCTATCAACTAGGGCCTCCAGTAGATATAAACCTTGAAATTTTCAAATTAAAAAAAAAATTTTTAAAGAATTTCGGGCTATTTTCGGGCTTTTGAAATTCCCCAAAACCAAATTCGAAAAAACAACCATCTCCCAATTTTGAAAAATTCTTTGTGAACAAAAAAAAACTGCTAATTATGGGCCAATTTTTCTCAAAAAACAAAACTTTGAGTGGAGGTGCTTCATTGCTCCATCAACTAGCACCTTCAGTAGATATATACAACAGACCGTTAATTTTGGAAAATACTCTGAACAAAAGAAAAAAAACAAGTCTAGAATTTCGGACTATTTTTGGCTCTTAAAATATTCAAATATCAATTTTCCAAAATCAAAACCAACTCTCAATTATGAAAAACACTTTTTACAACACTATCATGAAAATGACGTGTTTTCATGTTTATGATCTGTGGCGCGTTTCGAACGATGCGAATAAAGAATGTAAGAAATGTGGAATGCTTACGAAAAGGCCTCTTTTCGTAAGCATTCTACATTTTCACAATAAGTGAAAGGAAGATAGATAAAGACGGAAATAGGTGGATATTTTTAGCGACAACTGCAGCGCGCTCATCTCGAGAACTATATACGCTAGAAAACTAACCAGTACTTGAAATCTTAACTTTCGTCTTTTCAAACTGAATAAATATTGTTATCAATAAATAAAAAATTTTTATAAGTATTTTGTATTGAAAAGTAATTTTTCATTTATACAATTTAAATTTTCCTGCAACTTTTATATAAGCAACTAGCGCATCTAGCGACGGAAAGGCTCACCTGCTTTTATAATCTCATTGCTGTCACATGTTTGATCGGATTTCTATAACTTTTCAATGAAATAATGCACGGAAAGAAATCTGTTGCGAATATCGTACGGGAACATATCATGTGGAAAGAGCAGTGCGTGTGCCATACAAAGATCGCCTCAATTCGGGCAATTCCGGTATTAGGTATTTCACGTTGTGACGTAATAGTACAAAAATTTCCATACACTGGTGCATAAACAAATGTGATAAATGTATAATTAAACATTAAAAGTGTAAAGCAATGTCAAAAAAAGATTATTTAGAAGGATTTCCCGAGGATGGGAAGGCATTTTTGACATTTTTTTGCAGTTTTAATGTTTAATTATACATTTATCACATTTGTTTAAGCACCATTATATGGCCATTTTTGTATTATTGCGTCACAACGTGAAATACCTAATAGGAATCCCTAGTCCGAATAACGCCGAAGAACGATGCGATAAAAGCATGCACACCGATACACTGAATGCACCTCTGTGCCGAAAACGCAAGGAGTAGTCCGTGCAAAAATAGCACGGATCCCGAGCGTTTTGAAGATTTTCGGTCTGCGCATGCTTGCGATTACCATTGACTATAAGACAACAGCTATTCACGTGTTCGTTTGTTGCCTAGATAACCACGAGCATGCGCAGTCCGAAAATCTTCAAAACGCTCAGGACCCGTATTATTTTCGCACGGACTACTCCGTGCATTTTCATTACGAAAGTATTGTTGCGTTCAGCGCGTCGGTGCGCATGCCCTTTTCGCATAGGACACTTTGGTACTAAGGTAGCACGGTTACCTACCGACAGTTGCAATCTTACTTTACATTCTTCACAATGAATACTGAAACACTCGCTTGCCAAAACAGTAACAGCACCCGATGCAATACTCGCAACAGATTTTTTTCCGTGTAGTCAATTTAAAAAAATGTCAGATTTGGACGAAAATGAAGGCTTTCAGTGTCTTCTGAACTTCGTTAAGTGGCGGAACTGGCTTCATTAGGTTTACTGCTTACAAAATCCAAGAAATTGTACAAAATTACCTACGAAAAGTTTTCTAAGTGGAAGACGAAAACCTCGACTTTGTGGTCCCAGTACTCGATGCTACGACGGATATACTCCATTGCTTTTATAATGTTATGCGTTTGATAGGAATTTATTGTGGAAAAATTAAAGAAGATTTTAATATGGCACTTTTTCTATTCTATTTTAGTTTTTATTGAATTTTATACATGATTTTTTTCACTTGTCAATATTGACTTCCAAGACTTGGAGATGGCATTGACACCACCTTTGTCAAACGCGCAGGGGCAAACGGTGTGCAGGATTAAGTCTACCTCAGTTATCCGAAAACAAAAATTCAAAAATCGTTTCAATTGTTGTTACGTCCGCGAAGTCAAGATCCTTTACTTTTTCGAAATTTCGATTTTTTGCAAAATAGCGGACATTTCTCGAAAAAAATCATTTTTTAACCATGTTTTTTGTCTTACTTGAAGCTATCAAAAAGCAGCAAAATTAGGGTAGTTTTGGGGATTTTTGAGGAATAAAAAAAATAACGAATTTTTCCAAAACTTTTGTGGTTTATTAAGGTACTCTTGAAGTATAAAACAATTTTCTTTCAGGCTGATACATCAATAACATTTCAATTTATAAGGACAAATGTTCGTGTTCCGGATAGAATTAAGTATTTAAAATTTTTCAGAAATTAAGTAAAATAATAATTGTTTTAAGAGTTTTTTCAATAATAATTGGTGTTTCAAGTACCCTGTTGGAAGTAAAAAGATAGAAAGTCTATCTATTTGATTCTTTTTCATCCTTCAGGATTGAAATAGAAAGAAAAAATGAATCCAAATGTATCCATCTCTATCCATGCTAATCTATTTCTATCTCTTTTCTAATCTACAATAATCTCTTTCCTTTTGAATCTCAATATTTATATCTTTCTGTATCCTTCGTCTATCTTCGCCAATAATTTCCTGTCCTCCATCTATCCACGCCAATCTTTCTTTATTCTCTGCCTATCCACACTAATCCTTTTCTATCCTTTTCGCAATCTATAGCAGCGCCTATCTTTTCCAATCCCTACTTTCCTATCCATGTCTATCCCTAGTCTAATCATTTGAATCCTTACCTATATCTTTTATCTTTCTATCTATATCTATCCTTGTATAGTCATTTCAATCCTTTCCTGTCCCTCTTGAATTGTATTACCAAGTGTATCCTTTTCAATCACTACATTTCTATCCATGTGTATCCTAATCGAGTCATACCTTTATATCCACATCTATCCACGTATAATAATTTCAATCCCTCACTCTCTTCCTTGAAGTATATTATCAAGTCTATACATTTCAATCTTTACCATTCAATCCATTTCTATCCTTGTATAGTCTTTTCAATCCTTACCTATCTCTCTTGAAATGTATTTTAAGTGTATCCTTTTCAATCACTACATTTCTATCCGTGTCTATCCTTAATCTAATCATTTCTATCTTTTTCAATCCATACCTTTATATCTACATCTATTCGCGTATAATAATTTCAATCCTTCTCTATCGCTTTTGAAGTATACTATCAAGTCTATCCATTTCAATATAGTTTAGTGATTATACTGACAAAGAGATTGAAAAGGATAGAGATGGATAGCCGCGAAATAAATGAGATTGAAGATATAAGTTATGAATTTAACAAAGAGATTGAAAAAGATAAAGTTAGGTAAACAAGGGATAGATTGGGATAGAGCTCTTTTGGATGAGTGATGCTGGTTTTTACAACACAACTCCTAAATCCTCCTCCAATCCGCTCAGTGGACTAAGCGTAGGACAGCTTTTTCTTCAATTTGGAGTGGTTTATCGAAAAATGACACATTTTATCAATCTGTATATGTAAGGACAAGTCGATTGGTTAAATACTTTTTAAGCTACGAATCGGGCAATTTTGAAAAATGTGAAACCTAGAAAAACGCGTTTAGATTTACTAATTGAAAATTGTTGGAAAAAAGTTCTTGATATCTTATGGGTTCAAATCGTTATTCGGCCACTGCGAGAAAAATCTTTATTTTCTCAAACGGACAAAAGCATCACTGTTACTCCGGACAATATTTCTGCGCGGGAGATGGCAGATAAATTTAAATTTCACGCCGGGAATCTTACAATTTATGTATAACTCCGTTATTTGTGAAACATTCGAAGTTGATATAGTAAATTCTATAATTCTCAGCTAAACATCTATAAGAGAGAATTTCGCGATTGATTACATACAAATACGTAATCTGTGTCCAAACCTCAAGAACACCATCGGAAAATAATAAAGTTTTGATATCTAGAGCATCAGACGATACGTTTCAGTAAAAAAAAACTGATTTTTTGAGAAAAACAATGTAAGTCCACCTTAAATAAACATGTGGTTAATTTTCTGATAATACACATTACCGACAAGGTGTAAGACTAAGTTCTCCTTAAGGGCATGTGATACTTTACCATAAGAGCAAATTAGTTATATCAATTATACATTCATAATAATAAATATTTTTAGTAAATAAGAGTCAGTAAACCTTCGTTTCATGTAGACGAAGGTTTATTGACTCTTATTAGCTAAAAATATTTATTATTATGAATGTATAATTCGTATAACTAATTTGCTCTTATAGTAAAGTATCACATGCCCTTAAATACATATGTGGTTAATTTTTCTATATTACACATTATCAGTTTTTAAGATTCATATACTCATAATTTTAAGTCAATACAGAAAACTATACGCACGCGCAATAAGATTTAAAAATTTTAACGTTTATATGTACCTACTGGAGGTGATAGCTGATAAGACACTTAGCACCTTCTCCCAAAACTTTGTTTTATATAAATAATACAAGAAAGAGCCTTACAATCGGCATTACCGCCCAAAATTAGCCCATAGTTGGCCCAAAATCGTGGCATAAAAGAATTGTTGATATTGCGTTGTGGAGGTGCCAGCTAATGGTACCTGCTTTAGTTAATTCAAAATGGAATATATTAAGTCAATAATAATAACGATGTTGTGAATTCTTTTTCCATCATCCCCAGCCGAAAGTACGTTTAATAACACTGGACAACAAAATATGACCTATGTCGGGTTGGGACGAGATATATCATTTCCATGGTAGTTTTCCGTGCTGAATCCAAATCTGACCTCCATTTTTTTCGTTGATCTCAAATTTTTGAGTTTTTTTGAGTTAAAAATTTTTTCGAAAAATCACAAATCGTGTGATAAAAGGGTGAAAAATTTTTTTTCACGAAAAGCGATACATGCTTTCGATGCGTTTTTTAACGCAGAATAAATTGGTGTTTTTTTTTTCGATATCACATATAGTTTTTGAGATATTTTTAAAAAACCAAAAAAAAAAACACGAAAAAAATGAATTTACAAAAATCCTTGTATTTAAGTGAATAAATTTTATTTTTTAGTCTCTCAGGTCTCATTCTCTTCGTTTTTTGATGCAGAAAAAATTTAAAAAAAGTTTACAGTTCCAACTGTAACGGTTCGGAAGTTACATGACAGAGAACTTGTCTCTTTCTATAGAGTTCCCAATTTGACGGTTTACAAGTACTCGAGACGAATCATTGCACTTTTTCTAATATCTCATTGCAGTAATGTCTTTAATATTTGCAATAAGAATAATAATAATAATTAAAAAATTTTTTAAATATATTTATAAGCTGCTACTTGTACTCCCTAGAAACTTTTTCTTTTGCATGCTCGACGGTGATGAGCATTTGGTTCATCAGTCATGAGCCTCCAGCAGTAGTCTGCTAAAGCGTTCACACTCCAGTTACCTTGGTATCTCTTTTCGATTTCAGCGATTTCTTGATGAAACCGTTCCTCGTGTTCATCACTGAATGCCCCTAAATTTTCTGGAAAGAAGTCCAAGTGCGAGTGAAGAATGGGAATCTTTAGTGACATGTTCACTTTCATTTCCTTGAAGTTCTGCAGCATAGTATTTATCAGGTGTTTGTAGTTTCTGGATTTTGTGTTCCCCAAGAAATTTTGTATGACTGCTTTTACTGACAACCAAGTTTTCCTCTCAAGGTCCGTCAAGATTGTTTCAAAATCACAATCCAACATTAGTTGTCGGATTTGGGGTCCTTGAAAAACTCCTTCCTTGATTTTAGCTTCACTAAGTTTAGGGCATTTTCTTTTCAAGAAACGATGACCTTCTCCATTTTTATCCATTGCTTTGATAAAGTTTTTTACGATGCCGAGCTTTACATGTAAAGGTGGTAATAATATTTTTTGAGGATCAACCAATGGTTTTTGAGCAACGTTAATTTTTCCTGGTTCTAACGTCTTTCGGGCTGGCCAAACTTTAACATCATAATGTTGATCTCGTGCTCTGCTGTCCCAAGTGCATAGAAAGCAACAAAATTTTGTGTAGCCAGATTGCAATCCGAGGAGAATACCTATTACTTTGAAATCGCCACAGATAGACCACTCATATGATTTATAATTAATTTTTTGAAGTAACAATTGCATAACAGAATAGCACTCTTTCATATTGGTGGCATGAGCAATGGATATTGATGGATATTCATTTCCATTATGCAAGAGAACAACTTTCAAACTGTGTTTATTTGCATCAATGAATAAACGCCAATTCTCTGGCTGGTGTTCATGACCAAGGCTCTTAATAAGACCATCTACATCGGTACAATAGATGAGAGTATCTTGACTGGAAAAAAATATATTTAAATCTTTATCTCGATTTCGGTAAGTAATTTTTACATCTTTTTTCAATAGATTTTTTTCTTTGAGCCTAGAGCCTAAGATTTCAGCCTGATTTTTCGATAAATTTAGATCCCTTATAAAATCATTTAATTCTTTCTGGTCGAATAATTCTGGTAAGTTTCTGGTCGAATTGTCACGATCACAAGCAGCTTTTGTCACTGAAGGAACATTAGGGTAAATAATGCTGTTCTTGCAACGTGATGAGTAGCCTTATACTTCTGTTAAACAAAAATAACAATCATCGATATGGTTGTCAGGTTCTCTCCAAAAAGTAGGAACAGTAAATTTAAAAAGATTATCAAAGTCTCCTCGTTGTACCAACCATAATTTATTCGCACAAGTTTTACAGCAGCTGTTGGGTATCCAACTTTCTTCTCCATTATCGGGTTTAATCTGAAAATATATTTCGTAGCCTTCTCGCATGGTGTGAGAAATGTTTTGTCTCATTTTTAGTGGGATGAAAATACCGCAAACGTAGCAAAAGCTATCAGGATGATTTTTGCAGCTGTTCTGCATTTTGCAATCGTTGCAAACTGAGGCTTGAATAAAAGCTTAGCGCAAATATATTTTAATTAAGTAGAAATAATTCTAGTTCTATAACAGGTACAAGGTAGCATATGTTGTGACTCCACAGAGGTCTAGAATCGAATGAAGATCAGATAGCGCGGAGAACGAATAGGGCGATATGAACAAGAGTAGTGTGATAATGGAGGGGAGTGAAGTGGAGGGGAGACGCGCATGCGCAATGAACACTTTTCTTCCACACAAAGCTCCGTAAATATGATAAATATTGCAAATATTAAAGACATTACTGCAATGAGATATTAGAAAAAGTACAATGATTCGTCTCGAGTACTTGTAAACCGTCAAATTGGGAACTCTATAGAAAGAGACAAGTTCTCTGTCATGTAACTTCCGAACCGTTACAGCTGGAACTGTAAACTTTTTTTAAATTTTTTCTGCATCAAAAAACGAAGAGAATGAGACCTGAGAGACTAAAAAATAAAATTTATTCACTTAAATATAAGGATTTTTGTAAATTCATTTTTTTTCGTGTTTTTTTTTGGTTTTTGAAAAATATCTCAAAAACTATATGAGGTATCGAAAAAACAAAAGCACCAATTTATTCTGCGTTAAAAAACGCATCGAAAGCATGTATCACTTTTCGTGAAAAAAATTTTTTCACCCTTTTATCACACGATTTGTGATTTTTCGAAAAAATTTTTAACTCAAAAAAACTCAAAAATTTGAGATCAACGAAAAAAACGGAGGTCAGATTTGGATTCAGCACAGAAAACTACCGTGGAAATGATATATCTCGTCCCAACCCGACATAGGTCATATTTTGTTGTCCAGTGTAATTAATAAAATGAGTTGTCGGCTACAAGTTCGTGCTCGGATATATCTATACACTCGACGTTCCCAATATTAACGTTTCCAATATTAACACGTTCTCAATATTAACCGCATTCCGTTCTCAATATTAACCTACATGCACCTAAAATCTCATTTGATACCACTCCGCATGCGTTGCGCTCCGACATCTGATTGGTTTCTATTGGCGCGCAGTTTAAAATGCTAAAAAATATTATTTTATGTGTAATATGCATGCGCAATTGCTGTGACGCATGCGCAATTGATGTGCCATTTGAGAGAAGGAATTTGATTAATATTTGCAACGCTTCCGGCTTGGATTTCGTTAATATTGGGAACGTCGAGTGTAATATCTACATGCTTTTTCTTTTGTGGCCTGTATGAGCGCGTCATCCCGGTCACTTAAGGTGCAGTCCCATGTCGGCAGACAACGTCGGCGTAAAGCAGAAATTCATGAGAGTGAAAGAGACAAACAGATCTGCCTATCTCTGTCACTCTCATGAATTTCTGCTTTACGCCGACGTTTTATGCCGACATGGGACGGTACCTTTAGGGTACCGCCACGCGATGTGTTTTACTTTCGCTGCTGCTCTCGGTCAGCTGAGCGGATGCAAGAGATTATTGAGATTCGGTCGTTGTCATCCGCCCGACGTTTGCAAAACCGAGGCGAAGCTGAGGTTTTGCTGGTCGAGATGGATATCAAAAACACATAAAAAGTAATGAAATATATTCAAGGTTATCAGCGGTTTAAGATTTATTTTTAGTGATTCAAAATGAACATATTACATTAGTATCTTCTAAGTTAGATAGTGAATTTTTATTCTCTCTCACAACTTTTTGTATGTATTGTAGATAGCAGGTACCGCTCGGAATATTTCTTTGGTGACGTTTCATAATGGTAACGTTTCATAATGAACTAGTCTTGGGCATGGTCGGTCGTCATTGGGAGCGCTCAATTTAGTTCGCAGTCCTACGGCGAACTAGTTCACTCTTTTAGTTCTTTAGTTCGTTAGTTTTTCTTAATAGACATTCTAATTAATGGAAAGCAAAAAGCTAGGTTGGGCTGACGTATTTACAGAGGAGTTTAGATACGACTTTTGAATTCGGGATGGAAAGGAAAAATAAATCAGTTGGTTGACCATGCAGCGCCACTCCATAATGGAGCGGACGCCAAAAAACATAAATTTACACTATACTCTCATGATAGTCCCACTCGCATTAGTCAGGCCGCTATTATATATAGTAGGTATGGGGTCTGCGGGGCAGTAAAAGAGAACAGTGGCCGCTACTAGATATAGTTGGTAAGGGGTGTGTGGGGCAGTGAAAGAGACGTCTCGAACGCATTGTCAGCCAATTCTCTCGTGCACTCTCGTGTTAGTGCGGACCAACCGAGACCGTGACTATCATGAGAGTACATTGTAGTACATATAAAGAACTGAGAGCGAAATCATCGACGAACTAGTTTGCATAGTTCACCTAAAGGAGCGCTCTTCGCACCTAGGTTGTTCGCGAACTACCCAAGACTACGAGGGTGGTCTGAAAAGTTTCCGACCTAACAATGATACGAGACATTTTTTCTTAATTTTTTTTTTTATTTTTCTACATAGTCTCCTTGTAACTCTACACACTTCTCCCAGCGATGCTCCCATCTCTCTAACCCATCCAAATAGTACTCGGCGTTTTTTTCTGCAAAATAATTGTTCACGAAGGTGATTGCCTCCTCATTTGAAGAAAACCTCTGTCCTCCGAGGGCAGTTTTTAGATGAGGGAACAAAAAGAAGTCGCTTAAGGCTAGATCTGGTGAGTATGGCGGATGGTCAAGCAGTTCAAACCGTAATTCATGGATTTTCGCCATGGCGACCGCTGAGGTGCGAGACGGCACGTTGGTTTGGTGAAACAGGATTTTCTTTTTCTGCAAATGTGGCCGTTTTTTTGCAATTTCTGCCTTCAGCTTGTCAAGTAATGATGCGTAGTATATACCTGTAATGGTTTTTCCTTTTTGAAGATAATCTATTAAGATAACTCCATGACTATCCCAAAAAACAGTCGCCATCACTTTCCGAGCCGAAAAAACAACTTTTGCTTTTTTTGGAGCCGGTTCCCCCTTTGAAGTCCAATGTTTTAACTGTATTTTTTGTTTCGGGCGTATAATGGTGTATCCAAGTTTCATCTACAGTAATTAATCGGCGCCAAAACTCGGATTTATTGCGCCTTAACTGCACCAACAGAGCGTTGGAAATGTTCATTCGAACACGTTTTTGGTCTAACGTGAGCAAACGCGGCACCCAGCGCACGGACAGCTTTCTCATGCCTAAATCTTGATTTAATATGTGACAAACACGTTCTTTGGGCATTTTCATAACCTATGCTATCTCTCTCACCTTAATTCGGCGGTCGTCTAGCACCATTTAGTGAACTTTAGGGATGTTATCGTCAGTAGTTGCAGTTTTTGGACATCCCGAACGTTCATCGTCTCCAAGGTCTTACGGCCACGTTTAAATTCAGCTGCCCAAAATTTCACTGTGGTAAATGATGGAGCATTGTCCCCATACACAGTGTCCAACTCAACTTTGATTTGCGTAGGCGTATTGCCTTTCAAAAACAAATATTTAATGACAGCTCGATACTCAATTTTTTCCATTTTCACAAAAACACTCACATCGACTCACTCAAACAACTGTCAACTAAAAACTGCGCGTCCAAAGTGGCTGAAACTTTAGTGAGTAACTGTCAAAAGATGCACAACTACATTCACTAGATTTCATTGACGAGTGCTGTCATCTTCATGTTGAGGTCGGAATCTTTTCAGACCACCCTCGTATAATGAACGTTTTCTACATTTTTGTCATGCGCGTTGATGTTTTCGTGTCACGTGATATTCACACTCTATGCTATATATTTTGAATATACCAAACATAACCTCAAAATGCATCAAGAGGGGGAAAATCACGTGACGCGAAAACATCAACGCGCCTGACAAAAATGTAGAAAACGTTCATTATTTCTTAGCGAGCCCGCGGTACAATTCTTTGTTGGAAGTAAAAAGATAGAAAAGGATAGAAATTTTTGGATAGAAAGGGATTGAGATTTTCTATCCCTCCCAAGTGTACACTTTTCATCCATGAAACGCTATCTTTTTCAATCTTTGTGTGTATCCATCGTTTTCACTAGGTTCTATCTTTTTCTATCTTTTTCTTTCCTTCCCCAAAAATTTAAATCTGTTCTATCCATTTTCTCTATCTTTTTTTATCCTTCAGTCTATCTCTTCCAAAAAAATTTGAATATCTTTCTATCACCCATTTGCACTCTTTTTCTATCTTCAGTTATTATATAAACTTATAAATTATCAAATTTTGAACATGAATAATAATATTTTAAACACAATATTTTGTACAAAAATATTATTTTAATCCTACTGCTAACACATGTAACACTGAAAAATCCGCATCTATGGGAACGCGAACTCACGCGATAAATATTGAAATGGATAGACTTTATAGTATGCTACAAAAAAGGATAGAATGTGATTGAGATGATTATATTAAGAATAGACATAGATAAAAATGTAGTGATTGAAAAGGATAGGCTTGGTAATATACTTCAAGAGAGATAGGAAAGGATTGAAAAGACTATATAAGGTTAGAGGTGGATAGGATTGATAAAGATTGAAATGTATAGACTTGATATTATCATGCAATAAATTGCGAATGGGATAGAAAAAGATTGGTGTGGATAGCAAGAAAATAAAGAAAGATTGGCGTGGATAGATGGAGGATAGGAAATTATTGGCGAAGATAGACGAAGGATACAGAAATATAGAAATATTGAGATTGAAAAGGAAAAAGTTTCTTGTAGATTAAAAAGAGATGGAAATAGATTGACATGGATCGAGATGGTTACATTTGGATTCATTTTTCGTTACTATTTCAATCCTGAAGATTGAAAATGATTCATAGACTTTCTATCTTTTTACTTCCAACAGAGTTCTTGGATGTGTTGTTGTCCCACCTCTAGCGGCCAAATACATGAGGAGATACTACTCCTTATTACTCCTTCGTGGGTTACCCACACTCTCAAAGTAGGCTGCCTGGAGAAGGACTGTCATTGGCTGTAATCTGGCGCGCGATTCAAATTTGAATTAAATTCGATTTTAAATGGCGCGTCAAATTGTGACCAATGTGCGAAGCCAAAATGTGCTGCTCGTGCAGGCCAGTTTTCCCAATTCGTGTCCCTTACTCAACTGTGCATGCGTCGCACTCGGCATTTGATAGGTTACAATTCGCGCGCAATTTAAAATGCTAAAAAATATTATTTTTATTGTTTATTATATATAATGTATTTTAACTTATAAAAATGTCCATTAGATCGAAATTCATGAATCTTGATAAAAAGAAAAATTGAAATGCCATTATTTATAATAGATGATAAAAATAATATTTGTAGCATTTTAAACTGCGCGCGAATTGTAACCAATCAAATGACGAATGCGACGCATGCGCAGTTGAGTTGAGTGCTACGTAAACGAGCCACGAAAATCTTGCAGCCAATCAGAGCGCGCGTTAACTCTAGCAGGCCGCAAAAGCCACTGTTCCCGACTATAATGAAGGTGCAGTCCCATGTCGGCAGAAAACGTCGACGTAAAGCAGAAACTCATGAGATTGAAAGAGACAAACAGATCTGCCTATCTCTGTCACTCTCATGAGTTTTTGCTTTACGCCGACGATTTCTGCCGACATGGGACTATACCTTGAGGCCGGGAAGACGTACTTTCGGCTAGGGGATGAAGAAAAATCTTTTACTTGTATTTCGTGGACACTATTTTCCGTCCTTTACTTTCTCGCTCTCCTCAAAATCGTTCTCATTCCTTGATTCGTTATTCATCCCTTTTAAATTTATTGACTTAATAATTTTAAAGTTAATCATCAAATTAAGGGCGATGGAATCTGAAATTAAAAATTGTCAACAAACTGTCAAAAACTGTCAAAATCAGTGGAAAGACACAAATCTATCAGGTAGATTTGAATTTACGCTCTCAAAGGCAAAAGAGGGAAAATTTAGAGGTTTTTGATAGCAAAAAATAGAGAGAACAAATTTATAAAGGGCGCTTGATCACCAGTTTTTCGAAAAATCCCTTTTATAGTCCCAAAATAGCGTGTAATTATTTCCTACCACAAACGGCGAGCATTTTGACTTCCATGATGGAAGAAACGAAATATTGACAGCTGAGACAAGCTGCGAGGTGACTGATAGTCACTGAGCGGCATGAAGGTTCAAGTCATTGATTGTCGTCATTTCTATGAAGGCTGTACTGTGCTGACCTCACTCGGGCTCGGCGATACATAGTTTGGCGGGAATGATTTGAATTGTAATAGAAAAGACAATTTGCAATTTTAAAGATTCATTCGATTCTTGACAGGTTGTAACGTGGTTGATTTTTACCACATTATTGATCCTCTTCCCAGATTGATTTATCTAATCGGGAACTAAAACAGAACAGCCAGTAGGGATTCAATTAGACATAAGTGTATGAACGTAGTATGAATGTGGGATAGTTGAACTAGATTAAGTATAAAACTAATTAGATTTAAGCATAATCATACTGATATTTTGTTATTATCCTGTATTTTCCGTCTGCCTGGCTTTCCGATGAACACAAACTTTAAATTGTTTCAGCTATGTATATGTCTCGAGAGGAGTTATTTACCGTCTGAGATGTGCCAGTCACATACATCTTTATAATTTTAATCATTCTCCAACAATGTAGACAATATAAACCACTTAAATCGGGTAAAGTTTACACCGTTTTACATTTGTTATAAAAAGACACATGAGCTGTCAAAATACGTGGACGCAGCCATAATGGTTAGCGGTAGTTCCACTTCCACAGTCCTTCGCTGAATTCTAGCTCTCTTTTCACCCATCAGGGAGCAGCAGCTCTCGGAGTAACGCAAGTTACGTAACTGCGACTGCGCGCTCAGGCGGACAGCTCCAAGAACACTCAGTTCCGTGCTCGCTGTTCCCGTGTAAACTTAAGTTCTTTTTTTGTGTTTTGAGAGAAAATTATAGTGTTTGCAGAGAGACAATTTCGTTACTTTCATTGCCAAAGAGATTGCTTCAATTCTCGTATCCGGGTTCACGGAAAGTAAGGTAGGCGTCCGAAAACTATGTTTTTCTCCCAGTTGAGCTTTTAGTGTAAAAATTTCGAGATTTAGAGTTATATAACACTCAGCCAACGCCCATATGATGGCATAGCATAGTTTGGCAAATGAGTATTACAGCTATTAGTTTTCCTTAAGTATGTTTTGAGCATTTAATTTGAGAATTATATTTTGTCGGTGCGAATTCTGAATGACAATTAGTGAGACGTTCAATACAGAACAAATTTTGTAATCTATCAGTTTTATTGTTGAGTCAACGCTCATGTCATGGCTTCTCGCCGTCTTGCACATTTTCGCGTTTGATGGATGAATTTATTTAAACTTAGAATAATTCGAGAACTGTGACTATAGAGTAAGTTTAGAGATTTTGCTTTGCTAGTAGTTTAAATGAGAAGTTTCGAGTTTCTGGAATTGAAATCTCTATTCGATTTGATGTAACGTTAGATTTGACTAGAATGATTACGTCACTTGGATATAATTAGATCCAAGGTTATAAACCATTGTGAGTACAATGTATCATATCGTTTATAGCGATTATTCTGATCTCTGTCAATTTCAAACTAAGAGATAATCAAATTGTAATGATCTTTCCCCTTTGTGTTTCTCATCTCATCCATTAATTTCAAACACTGTACACTATCTCATCTCATATCTCTTTATAATAAACTCTGAATTTTCTCTTTTAATAATTTACCACATTGAGTTTGATTTGTTTCTGCGCCCCCACGAGATCCTTCTCCATCTGAGCTAGATTGAAAGGTTAAAGTTTGTTTAACAGTTAAAGTCGAAGTTAAGATTTCGAGAAAAAAACTTTGGCGGTATCAAGAGATACCTGGCGCCCTAATTGGATTTAAAAAATTTTGTGCCTATTTAGAAAATTTTGTTGGGTGTTAGATTTTGGCGGCACTCAGAGGCCGAAAGTCCCTATAGGCTGAGACTGTCGTTATAAGGTTTAAATGATTTTAGTAATAAAAATGTATTGTATAATTGTCACTAAAAGTAGTGATTCATTTTTTCATATAATAAATATGATGAAAATGAAATGATAAAAGATTACTGTGATCATCCTTTTCAAATGTCGGATCTTTTGTATTAGAAAAGAAAAAAATAGTTGATTTGTAAGAGTTCGTAATAATAAATAATATTCAAACTTTTTATTCAATTTACAGTAAATATTAATAATGAGTAGCTTTCAAAAACCTAAAGTGCATATATTATATATGTGATGGGAGATGGTGCAACGAAGGTAAGTGCGTGACAGATAACAATATAATTATCATTTGTAATTTATAATATTGAATTTTCCATAAATGAATATTCTAGATTGATAATGATAAATACTTTCAAAAAGAAAGATATGAGCACCAATTCCTACCTTACCGACACTTTTTTCATTTATAAATAAGATATATGAATTTAAACAAGTGGTCTAATTTTCTTATTTTATAAATGATGTACAATTTTTAAAAAAATAACCTCCATATTGTTTGTGAAAACATCTAAAATTATATTTTGATTTTCACGCAGGCTAATATTCACCATATATATTATAATGGTTTATTTAACATTATAATTGAATCTAATTGATCTAATAAATTTAATAAATTTTTAAAAGCCGTTTGAGCGCCAGCTCATTTTACTCAAAATGAGCAAAAGTAATATATTGATCTTTAATCTAACTCAAGTGCATAACCTTGCTAGCACGGCACCGCGGAGAGGGCGGGGTAAGAGAATTTTACTGAAAATCACTGATTCAAACAAAAGAAAGCAATAGAATTTATTTCACAGACAAATTATTTATATCACAACGAGGTTATCAATCTTAGATTACAAAGGTTAGGTGAAGGTTAAATTGACAAGCACTTCAAATAGGATTCGAACAATTCAAGCACTATGAATAACGAATTGTTGTTGCGAATGGCCAACCATTTGGCGATCAGAAATCATAAATTTTGCACGATAGTTCAAAACAATTTCATTATCGAGTGATTTACCAAAATTCAGTTAAATCAAATTTATGGAAGAGAGAGAATGAGAAGCGTTACCTGCGATCACCCTACTGGTGAATATGCGGCGAATAGATGCTCCTATTTCTTAATATATTATCATAGGTTTCTACAGCCTTAGGCGATCCTATTGACTGTAGAAATCGTACACCTTTGAACGAGAGTGAGAGAGAAAGATCGGAGAAACGGAGGACAGGGAATGAAGGAGTTACGTTTGGAAATGTCAAGCATAGTAGCTCCTATAGCATGACATTTCCTTTACTTGAGAATTGACAACGACTGGTGCGCCTGAGCGTTGGCAACTCTCCATACAAAGTCTATGGAAATCGACAAGGATAGTTGCGCCTATGCCTTGTGATTTCGCCGGCGCTTTGCCTACCACAGTTGCTCCTGTTGGTAGGAAAAGAACTTGAGTTTTCGCCAGGCGAGAGCTCTCCAATCTACTCGGTGAGTCGCGCCCAGCTAGACTGAAGAATTGCTCTTCTGCCGGTAGACTTATAGGAATCTTCATACCCGGCTGAACCGCAAGCAAACTTCAATTTTAGTGATTTTTTTAAAGTATCAGTAGACCATTTCTTGCCTCGTGATGTTGGAAGAATGAGTGCGTCTAATTGGTCTTGATTCAGCAAACGCTTTATCGATGACAAAATCTGATTTTTTTTCATATTATATTGACATTCCCTTATATCATAAAGTGATTTATTAGAACTTCTGCATCGCTCGTATCTGCTTATAACTTTGTTTGCCAAATTCAATTTCCGATTTGCAGCAGCATTTGCAACACGTTCTTCTTTCAATTTCTGATTAAACTTTTCTTCCATTTCTTTTATTTTTTGATTACATTCCTCAACGATTTTTTCTGTGATTTAGGTGTAATTTTTTTTCCAACTTCAATCTCAGGATGCATGTGAATTGGGGAACTTCGAATAAGAGGCTCTTCCATAGTTTCGGTATCATCCTTTTTGCCAACGTCAATCTCAGGATGCATGTGAATCGTGGAACTTCGAATAAGAGGCTCTTCCATGATTTCGGTGTCATTAATCCCATGATGTTGCATGTGAATCGAGGAACTTGTATGATTTTCTTCGAGGTCATGGATTGTTTCAACCTAAAAAGTGATATTACCACTTAATTTTTTTTAATCATTCGAAAAATTCGTTGTCTTTACCTTTGGATTCAAATGCAAAATTGGAAAGGCATTGATTTTTAATTTTCTTTTTCCATCTTCGCGTGTTTTCTCAAACATATCGCTTCGAAAATGAATCTGCAATCATTTTAAAAATTATGGAAAACATCAAAACATGTACTTAATTTTGATTAATATAAAAAATTACGGCTTACATCACAGACGAACTGTTGTAACAGAGATAACGATGTTGTCATTCCAATGCTTTCTTTCCATTTTTTATTCTTTTCGGCATCTCTTGGGAAGCTCCTCAAAATAATTCCTTGCCCATATTTTGTACGACAACCCTTTACTGAGCATTTACCTGGCATTGTAAATGTGACGATTTTTTGAGAGGTTAACACTTTGAGTGTCAGAATGTAAACATACCAAAACAAACCACAGCTGCTCACACGGATTAACGCACACACGCTCTCAGGTCGCCATCTTTTTTCCAAGTTCGGCAGACTCTATTTTTCTAGGGACTCTAGCCTTCATAGAAATGACGACAATAAATGGTTTGAACCTTCATGCCGCTCAGTGACTATCAGTCACCTCGCAGCTTGTCCCAGCTATCAATATTTCGTTTCTTCCATCATTAAAGTCAAAATGTCCGCCGTTTCTGGTAGGAAATAATTACACGCTATTTTTGGACTATAAAAGGGATTTTTCGAAAAACTGGTGATCAAGCGCCCTTTATAAATTTTTTCTCTCTATTTTTTGCTATCAAAAACCTCTAAATTTTCCCTCTTTTGCCTTTGAGAGCGTAAATTCAAATGCATCTGAAAAGTTGACAGAATTAGACATGCGCGCAACAAGTGTCTCAAAACAGTGGGTGTCGGGAAACATCCTACACAATAAAAATAAATAAAAAAAAGAAAAAGAACAGATTAAAAACCCTCAAAAAGTGCGTTTATTGTGGAATTGTATTATCCATCTAATAATTTCGATATCCATGCATATTGCAACTATGTATACTCGAATTACTGTCTGGGTGCCCTAACCCCGTTATTGTTGCGCCCCTGGGATCTGAGTTTTTCTACATGAGAAATTTTCAAATTACATCAGCTTTAAATTCTCTTCATTGGGTTTCCCTATACCTTGAAGGCAAATATTTGCACTTTAATGTACTCTATACCTTTCAAACTGAAATTTCTTAGGGGTGTTTTTCTACAGTTTCAAGATTTGGGTACTAATTATTGTTCGATTAAAAAATAAAATTTATTATCGGAAATTACTATCAGTTTCTCTTTGTTTTAACATACACTTACATTCTCTTTTCAGACTACCATAGCACATGCTCCTTGGCAAGCTTGCTCGTGTGAATCTCATTACGAGCTTAGAGATTTAGGAGATGGACATTATCCAAGATATTTACCCGTTTCCTTCTGCAAACCAAAAGCCTGTCAAAATAAATTTTATCAATGTCGACTCCTGCACTATAGGGTAAGTTTTTATTGATTTTGTTTTATTTATTTTTATATTATTTAGTAATTTGTGCCAATGTGTCCTCTAATAAAGTACGTTACATATGAAAATTTCAATCTGTTAGAACTTTTTAACCATTTGGTGTTTTTTATTTTATTTATTAATTCAATTTAATATATAAACTTTGAGTGAAAATATTCGCCAAAATCAAAATATGGTAAGTGTAATCATATATATCATACACGGAGAAAAATGGATAATCAAATGTAGATATTCGAATGCAAGATACTGTGGTACAATATCTAGATATTACCACATAGTATCTATCACAAATAGAAGATACTGTCGTTTCCCAGGTAAGAAAATGCGAGCAATATGTAACGCATTATGCACACACGTCGTGACGATCGTACGCACGAGATGCGTTCACGAACGCACACATATGTGTCATCAATTGAAACGCATATTGCTCGTATGTCGTGCGAGTTCACCGCGTGCGACGCATATCGCTCGCACTTCGGGATTATTTATTATATGCGCTAAAAATAATTATTTATTCTAATTCTTATACGAATTAATATGAAATGAATGAGGAAACGTGTTTTGTACATTTGGGGTACTTCTCGCTAAATTGATTTTCATGAGAATATTTAGTTTAATTAATTTGTTGAATACAGTATAAAGGTTTATAATAACCATTACATATGCTTATATATAAGGTATAAAAATAATTTTTAAGTACAATGCGTATCAATGCGTATCATAAGAGCTTCAAATTATTTCTCCTCTCATAATCGTCAACCCAGTTAGTTCGACACCACTCAATCTCCCACTCTTGTCCACTTATTCGTAGAATTGACTTATTCGTCGAATTGTCTTTATTTAAAACACACCACCCAATTCGCTTTGGTTCTCTCGCCTTATTCTCTAAACAAGAGAAATTGATATTTCGTTTCTAAACAAAACGAATATATGTTTTATAACGTTTTTATTTTCAAAAATTTATGCATTTTCAAGGATTCTACATGGAAAGAAATCTGTTGTGAATATTGCATCGGGCGCTATTACTATTTTGGCAAGCGAGTGTTCAATGCGAAGAATGTAAAGTAAGATTGCAATCATCGGTCGGTAACCGTGTTACCTTAGTATCGAAGTGTCCTATGCGACAAGGACATGCGCACCAACGTACTGAACACACCAATACTTTCGTGCTGAAAACGTATGGAGTAGTCCGTGCGAAAATAATACGGGTCCAGAGCGTTCTTCTTCTTCTTCTTCTTCTAATTCTTCGTTGGCACTATATTTGCTCTTAAAGCTCTATATATTTGGCCATGACCAGATTGTTGGGAGTGTGAACTCTGCAAAATCTGTAAAATGAGAAGCCGGGTAGGGCTTGACTGCGCCATCTCCGAGAAGATCGCTCAGTCAGCCCAGGTTCTCGACTTATTATGGCGGCAGCGGTGGAAAATTGAAAGTTATGCAAGTCAGCGGCCGCGAGCGGCAGATCTAGATCTTCATCGATATTAGGGTCGCATGGGCAACCACTAGAGGAAATAATGTTTTTGCGAGCAAGGCTCGCATTTAATGAGTAGTGATTGCTTCTCATTCGACAAATAGCGACTGTCCAACTCCTACGAGTACTAAATGATGAGAACCATGGTTTTTTACTATATCTATAATAGCGCTGGGTGAACAGAGTACCCTTATTTTTCCCTACTTCTACGAAATAATTGTTGCTGTTATCATCAAGGGTTTTCCGAGCATAACTAAAGAAATCGGTGAATGGAAGACAGATTCTTAAAAGAGGGGCATTTTTAGCAGCTGATTTAGCCGCTGCGTCGGCTGCCTCATTGCCTGGGATACCTATGTGACCTGGGATCCATACGAGTGAAACTGTACAATTTATTTGGCTTAGAACCGTTAAGCGGTTTCTGATTATAAAAACTAGGTATGAATTAATCGAACCAGGGCAATTGGTAGCAACGCCTTGGAGGATACTTAAGGAGTCCGTGAAAATAACTGATTTCGGAAAGCTGTTATTAATAATGTAGTCTAGTGTGTAAAGGGTGGCTATAGCTTCAATGGAAAAAATAGAGGCAAATTCTGGAAGCTTCCACGTACAGGTAAAGCTAGCACTTGGACATACTACTGCACAACCGGTCAATGACTCCGTAGCAGATTTTGAACCACCAGTATAAAAATGAAGGTAGTCCTTAAAACTAGTATCAACAAGATATTTGAAATGAGAAATTGGAGAGGGGCTGTTCTAAACTATTTTACCTATCTCTAAATTCATATTAGGGGAGAAAAGGATATCTTCATATGGGAATTCATAATGGAGATGCAAGTCTGTTCTACGGATTCTATGTTTAAAGTCTTTAACTTTTTGAAAGGCATTTAGGAGAGCAAATTGATTGGGAATATTACTTTTGTTTTTGATACTTTCTGATAGTGATGAAATTCTATCAGAAAGAAGATGATTAAAGTCCGAAAAGGTTTTAATTAGATATTTTTTAGCTAAAAAACAAAATCTTTTTTTGAAAGGGGTTTCACAACATTCTTCCATCATAACATTGATAGGAGTACTGTTTCTATAGCCTACGGCTAGTCTTAGGGCTTGATTTCGAATTTTTTCGATTTTTTCAAAATATTTATGGGATGAGAAATTGAAAATGTGAGATCCATATTCTACGCTGCTCCTGATGAGTGAGACATATTCCATCTTGAGGATGTACGGGTCTTCACCCCACCAGGTGCCTCTCAGAACTTTTAAAATTTTTAGAATTTTTCTAGTTTTATCGCATAAATAGAGAAAGTGATTTTGAAAGGAAAAACTAAAGTAAAAATTAATTCGAAGAAATCTAACCTGAGTGGTAGGGAAGATTAGAGTGTCGTTTAAGATAAGAGAAAAATCGGGGTTCGAGGTATCTAGCTTTCGCTTATTGAAAAGAACCAATTTAGTCTTGTCCGGGCAGAGCTCAAGGCCTCTTTGTTCTAGGAAGGCAGCGAAAGAATCAACGGTTTGTTGAAGTGATTGTATGCAAACGATTGGGTCAGCTGAGCGGTAGTAAATCACAATATCGTCTGCAAATTCAAGAATGGAGAAATTATTAGGTATAAGAAGGTGAATTTTTATGGTGTAGATAGAGTAATTAATTGGTCTGAGAATACTTCCTTGAGGAAGGCCAACTGTACTGCGTTTAGGGCCTGTCAGTTTGCCATTAATTTTGAAAAATATGTTTTTGCAAGAGGTGGAGTTGTATATAAATTTGGCTATTTGCCAGCGGACACCTATATCTTTGAGATCTTCGACAAGAATTTGAGGAATGACGCTAGGGAAAGCACCTTTCAGATCCAGAAATAGGCCAGCCTCAATCTCTCCATTATTGAAACCCGAAAAGATTTCGGTTGATAAAATAGCGAGATTGTCTGCACAGGATCTTCGCTTTCTGAAACGGAATTGCATGGGGAAGAGGAGGTGGTTATGTTCTATAAACCACGAAAGTCTATTATAAATGAGTCTTTCCTTTACCTTGAATAAACATGAGGCTAACGAAATTGGTCGAAATTTACCCGGTGATGTTTTTGGTACGAAAAGAATGAGGAAGTTGTTCCATGAATTTGGAAAAGATACGGTTAGAAAATTTTCATTATAAATTCTTAGCAGAATTGATTTGACTTCTTTCAAAAAATGAATAATGATATTGTAATCAATTGCTCCCTCATAGAGGAAGCTTTGTGGTGGTGATAAAATCCAGTTTCCTAAAAAAGGTTTTTTTTGAACATATTTCAAGGGCAATATATCTAATATGATGTCTTGAAAAAGTGTCCGGATGTGTGTGTGTGTGTGTGTGTGTGTGTGTGTGTGTGTGTGTGTGTGT